>JAHNEJ010003341.1:0-246363 GCA_022559845.1 Amorphophallus konjac | reverse complement strand
AATAATAGGGTACTATCCGGGTATGGTATTAGTAAAATTTTCACGGATAGGATATGGTATTGGTCTACCCGAGCCGAACCCGATCCATTGACATCCCTAATCCATACTCATGAGACTCACTACGATCGATCGCCAGAGACTTCACAATTCACAACTTGCATCATATAATAGCCAACCCGAGAGACAAGACATTGGCTGGAGAAAATCATCCGCCAGCAGCCAATCCCACATCAACTGGAAGTCCTCTTGCAGGGCCACCAGTCAGCTCATCCAAACATTGGTCATGCATCACTTGGAACCATCTTGGTCCTCCATGGCCCTCTGGCCAATACCAACTTCTCGAGAGGGGAAGGAATAACGAGGTCACTCACACGAACCTCGAACTCCTCAATCACACTAATCCTGGGCACGCTATCACCAATTCCTTTCCCAACGGCGGGGCCCCCATCTTACATTCACACTTCGGGGGATTCTTTCATCGAGGAGACAGCTGTTCCCTATTACAACCATCCAATCCACACTTAGCAACACCACAGTTCTCATGAACTGCCAACCGACAGCGACCAACTCTCAGCGCCCATCTGAGCACAACACCGTTTAGGTTAAACAACCTCTCGCTTCACACACGATCCCCCTGCACAGTTCCTTCTGAGCCAGGGGAAGCCTCTTACCTTAGCACCACCATCCGATCAGTGGTACACAAAAGCACCAAGTTCCAAACTTTCCTGAGTCTCGTCATAGCCGAGCACTCTAACCATCACTATCATGTCACTTATCTAGCCTCAAACACCAGGCCTGCCGAACAACCGGTACACTAAACCTCAATTTATCAGGGTGACTTACAAGTCCAGTAGCTTCCTCGACTACTCATGGCATCCCTACAGGGTCACACCCTTGACACCAACCCCTTTTTCATTCCTCGGATCCACTTCGAGAACATCCACATCGAGCAAGGTCAGCCAAATCACTGCCTCAACTCCGAGCACGCATACCTACATCTTATAACTAGTCCAAACGGCCACGGCCTGCCCCAATACCAATCATTAACCGACTCCACTCTAAGCTGCGCGACACAATTCGCGGAAAGGACTGACACAATAATTACCCTCATCCGACAATTCCTATCACCGTGCCACCCAACTCTCAATCTTGGCAGTGCCACTCAGCACCATACCACTGCTGACACCCGGCAACCCAGGCCACTTACATGGCCAGTACTGCTTTGCACCCAAGGGCAACCCTATACAGGTGATTACAAAAACCTCCAAGACTAGCTTGCCCTTGAAACACACACCATATGCCACTAGCTATCGATCCTGGAGCCTGTGAGTTATGGGCCCGCCATGCTTCCACTGCGCAACTCTGCACCACTTATACCACAGACACAGGGGAAAACTTAGCATCTGCCATGGCACGACCTCCAACTTAAATTGGCTAAATCCAGAAGTATGGGTGAAGAAGCTCACATTCCATACTTCAGGAACATAGGCTTCCTTTCATGCCCAATAACCCACCTACAACACTGTCGATCTCTACACCAAAACACCTCGGGAGGCTCAACACCGGCCTCAACGACACGTACACGTACACCATAACACCAGGGGGTGGGCATACAATCTCCAATAGGCAGTTCCACTGCCAATACACATGACACCCTTACGAACTCCTAAACGCACTCCTAAACGCTTAAGGAGGTTTATAAACATGATTAAAACAAGAGGACTGCGGAATTAAATCAAAATACACAACACAAAATTAACCGAAAATATAATGCATACCTTCCAGGAGGTGGGACGCCTACACTACTACCAGGGCCATGCATCACATGCCCTACAAACCGCGCCTTACTGCATCAGAAAGACTGCTACCTTGGCTGGGGTGGCCCCTCAGGGCGATCATGTGCCTTGTGTCTTGCCTGTCCACAGTTGTAGCACCTCCCAACACTCGAACACGATCTGCCTGGATGCAGCCTACCACAACTCGAGCACTAACTCTGCTGACTTCCAGCCACACTCTGCCGCTGAAATTGGACCGATGACTGCGACATGCTCTCCTCAGATGCCTACCTCCGACCCTTAAGCCACTGCCCATATCTCCATCCCAATATTCGAGGACGCCTACCGGAAGGTGAAGATGTCATCAAGGATGGCTAGCTCGAAGGCAGCTGAACCTCTATCTGTTGATCATCAATCTGCTGAACCTGACCCGATAGAAGCTACTTGTGGACACACTTAATTTTATTGATTAATTATCTCTTGCTTCGTTTGTTTATTACGTGTGTGTGCGTGCCAGTTACAAAGTGACAATTTATTTGGTCTCCGAAGAGCCATGGGTGCGCTCGATCCGACTCCGTCAAATAATTGTGTGTTTCAGGTCGGGACCGAATCCCGCCGTGCCATAAAGGTCACGACGTCATTTACATCCCCCATACGAGGAAACACCCTTGATTAATTACCGGAATTAGGACCTCATGACCAGGAAATTAATTGCATAAAAAAATCTATTAAGAAATGCTGAAGTCCTCGTATGAGGGCGTAACGGAAGCGTCCGAGATCATGTCGGTCATGTGCTGACCATTTAATATTCGGACGAATATCCGGCTCGAGAAAAACGCAATCGTCACGGGGAAAACCAGAGCGTATGTATGCCAGGGTATGACAAATTTATTGTTCGGAGGAACTGGAAACATTCGGTTAAATCCCGGTTAGAACGGTCGGAAACCAACAAATTTGTCAGCTCGGTGCAAGGTCAAGCCGCGACCATACTGCGGTGGGCCCCCCGCGGTCGAAACAAGACTTGCGTGAGCGTCATTAATATTTCCGGTGCCAAGGGGCAACGGGGGAGTGTCCCGGGATCAGATCCCAGAACCAATATGTATTCAGAGGGAGCGGGCTGTAGGCCGAGGATATGGGTCAGACGATGATCATAATCCGAACTGACCCGAGGTCAAAGCGTGACCCATGAAGGCCTTATCAATATTCCCATGCGAAGGGTCCGAGGATGACGAGGGCCACTTCATTCTATTCGGATTTTGTCGGTCATTCACAGACCTTTTCATGTTCGGACACGGGTCCGTAATAAAAATGCGACGGGAATCGAGGTGAACCCGTTCGAATGTCTGCCGAATGTACGGCAATTTTAGTAGTGGCTCGGAAGGGATCCGGCTTGAGAAACATGTATAGTTTAACCGGAATGTCGGCCCAAGGTAAGGTCGGGTCATGGCCATTTCGGGATAACTCCCAAGACTCAGGCTCGGCCTGTAAGGGCGGCATTGTTCTTTCTTCAGCATCGGGTCACGGGAGAGACGGGGCTGCAATATAGGTTTTACCATTTTTTTATCTGGGATTTTTAACCATATGATTTTGTGCTGTTTATTCCCCTTTATGCATTTGTTCTGAATGATTTCTCCATTTTGTTTATTATTATTATTATATTTTCCTTTTTTACTATTATTATTACTATTTCACATTTTTTGTCTATTTCATATATATATATTCAGGTTTATTTATTCATCATAATTTTCATTAATTTATTATTATTATTATTATTATTATTATTATTATCACTATATATTATATATGTATTTCTGGAGAGAGAGTGGGCCGCTGGAGGGCCAAAAGAAGGGGTACCGGCGAAGGTAGGGAGAGCGTGCCGGAGGGGCTGGGTGAGTGTGCCGGTGAAGGGGCAAGCGGGCGTGCCGGCGAGGGGCGCGAACGGGCGTACCGGCGAAGGACGTGCGGGCGTGTCGCTGAGCGTAGGGAGAGCGTGCCGGCAAAGGGGTCGCGGGAGCGTGTCGGCGAAGGTGGCTGAAAGGGCGTGCCGGCGAAGGACGTGCAGGCGTGCCGCTGAGCGTAGGGAGAGCGTGCGGGCGAAGGGGTCGCGGGAGCGTGCCGGCGAAGGTGGCTGAAGGGGCGTGCCGGCAAAGGGCGCGAGCGGGTGTGCCGGCGAAGAGCCGCCAGGCTGGGCGTGTCGACGAAGGGCGCGAGCGGGCGTGCCGCCGAATGGCGTGCCGGCCAAGGGTGGTTGGAGGGTGTACCGGCAAAGGGCATGGGGAGCCCACTCCTCTTCCATTCTTATGTCTTTTCTTTTTTTTCTTTTCTCTCTTGATTGTATTCAGTTTGCGTGGGTTTCTTCCCTTTTTCTCTTGATTAACTTCCATCCTTTCTACCCCGAGGACGAATGTTCAAGTTGCTTAGTTGTCGTTCGATTTGGCTTTCCTTGTGTTGATTTCGGTTCCCTTGCCTTAATTAAAGCGTTTTGTTTTTGTTCTTTTCGTTTGTTTGTTGCTTTCTCTCTATTTTTTTTAATTCGTTATTGCCCCATTTATTTGTTGCTTCCTTTTGTCTTTTTAATATGTTATCATTTCTAACAAAAATTCAACAGCATCTCCCCTTGACCCGAGCGTAAGGGAGATACAGGGAACGCGCCTGAAGAGGCGAAATCTCGTGCTGGGTCCTGAGCGGGCTGTGGATCACCAGAAGATGAGCTGCAAGACAGGGAAACGTATCAGAGGGCCCAGGGGGTTTCCCTGGGGCAAAACCCTCCGATGACTAAGTCAGTAGAGCTGTGGTGGAAGCAGTAATGGGGAGGAGAAAAACTAGCGCGCGAGATTCCTCTCCACCAGAGGCTCAGGAGTTTGGGTGTATGAGTACCTTAATGGCTCCCTTCTTCCACCGGAGGGTATCCCTGGTTTAAATAGTGTGCCGCCTTCAGGAGTCCTGCAAGCCGAGGGGTCTCCGGCGGGAGTTACGTCCTCAACGTGGGCTTTCATGGCCTTATCGTGGGAACGTTATCGCCTCGAAATCCGACGGCTCCTTGATTCCCCTGTCCGTTGGGGACTCTTAACGGCAGCACGAACGGATAATATCTGGTCTGGCCGAGCTTCTGAAACGTCAGCCCTGTCCGGGCGATGAGCATAGCTCGGCGAAAGAGGGGTCGGATAGGTCGGTGAATGCCTGTCTCTCCCGGGTGGGGAAACGGCTTGGGCCGGACCTTCCTTATGACCTGACCATCACTCGGGCCCTCCGAGCCTAGGGGCCGCCGGGGAGAGTTGGTTCCTCGAGTGTTTGTTCGTTGGGCTTTTCTTTCCTGAGTGGGCCCTGTGGGCTGTCACTCAGGTGAGCTTGCCTCGTTGGACCCTGTTGGGTCTTGTTGGGCTACTCTTTGGGTGGGCTATAGAAATCCCCCTCTCCACTTGTCCCCCTCCTACTCCCGAGCCATGGAGGCTCGGTCGAGTAGCTTTTGAGGCTTTGGACCGGCGTGGCTCAGGTGGGTGGAATTCTGTTGGCGTTATGGAGCCACGTGTAGTGGTCGCCTGGGACCGTAATGATGATCCTGACTGATTTGAAACAAAGGGGCCCCCCTTTTCTCGAAGCACGGAACGACGTGCCGCCTTCCTCCAGGGTTTTATAGGCGTTGGGCGCTGTTCGTCGTTCTA
Source organism: Amorphophallus konjac (assembly GCA_022559845.1). Classification (NCBI taxonomy): domain Eukaryota; kingdom Viridiplantae; phylum Streptophyta; class Magnoliopsida; order Alismatales; family Araceae; genus Amorphophallus; species Amorphophallus konjac. Next base: position 240,926 of record JAHNEJ010003341.1, on the reverse strand, counting down.
GGCTTCTCAGGGTTTTAGGCTTTCCTTAGCTTCTTTGCTTCTGGGGCTCCTTGATGCGCCGTGAGGGCACAGTGGAGACGCAAAGTCTTGCGGCGGCGTTTGAGGAGTTGGCGAGGATAACCGCGGAGGCGGTCACGCAACTTCCTTCCCCCCCCCGGAGTCTTCGAGCTCGCGCGAGGGATCATCTTCCAGCTCGATGGCGGATATGTCTTTGGAAATCGGGCAGGTGAGGCGGGAGCCCGTCCCCAACTGCAGTGAGTTGGGGGAAGCCGAAGTGAGGAAGCTGGAGCATCGTTTTCGCTTGCCTCTCAGGTACAGCTTTGCTGCCACCGCCCCGCATGAGATGAGCTTGGACAGCCGTACGGGGCACATCTGCACTTTTCTTCTGACTTGGAAGAGTGGGTTCCGCCTTCCCTTCGAGCCTTTTGTACTTAAGCTTCTCGAGTTTTTCCGGTTGGCGCCTGTTCAGTTGGTGGCCAACTCGTATCTCCTTCTCTCCACCTTTCGGATTCTCTGTCGTCAGCACGACATTTTTCCTTCCTTGGACCTCTTTCACTATTTTTTCGAGTTGAAAGCGCACCCGTCGGCGGGGAAGGGCTTCTACTTCATCCAGGCGAGGAGGAACAGGAGTTGCATCTCCCTCGCAGCGAAGGACTCCTCACACAAGGGGTGGAAGACCCAATTCTTCTGGGTGAAGGCGGAGGCGACGGACGAGTCTTGGAGATGCCTGGTCTCGCCCAATTTTCATCCGAATCTTCCCCCTCGTCAGGAGGAGTTCCCTCCCCACGTGGAGCGGCAAGCAGCTCGTCTGTTGGATAATCGCCAGTCGACCGAGGAGCTGGTGACGCCGGAGAACGTCGAACGGTGTCTTCTCACGCGGTTGACATCGACAGGTACCGCTCTTGAGGTTCTTCTCCTGGGGTGGTAGTTACTTTCTTTCTTCTGACCGGGTCTCCTTCCTTTGTGGCAGACGTTAGGCGGGAACCTCTGGAGGAAGCTGCTGAGGTCATTGACCTGGGAGATGACTCGGCAGCCGACGAACCAGATGCTCCTGCGAGTCGCGCCCAAGCCCTAGATAAGGGCAAGGGGGTGGCCCTCGAGGGATCTTCACGACCGGCTGGTACGAAGCGCAAGGATCCCACGGCGGGAAAGTTGCGGGAGGCCGCGAAGGCCAAGAAACGGGCCAAGAAGGCAGGTCTTCCTTCTACTGCCGGGGGCGACTCTGGCTCGGCGGCGCTCCCCACTCGGGGGCAAGATGGGGCCAACCCCTCGGGGCCAGCTCCCCCACCTGCCAGGCGAGAGGGGGCCGAGGAGACCGGGGGCCCTCCAGAGGGCGGTGATGGGTCGGCTCTCCCCCCCACGGGGGTAGAGGGGGCCGATGTTAAAATAGCTGACGCCGGGACCGGGGGATCGGTCGGAGGCGGTGATGTCTCGGTCGGCGAGGTGCGGGCCGAGACAGGCAGGGCTGGGGGTTCGCCCGCGAGGGCGTTGCAGCCCCAGGTGCTTGAAGCTCCCGGTGCGGTCGGTCCCGCAGCGCCGGTCGAGGTTGGGGGTTCGCCTAGGGAGGCGTCGCAACCCCAACCGACCGTGGCGCGCGAGGCGGTCGGCTCCGTTGCTCGAGCAGAGCCTTCTGGTGGGGTGCCCCGGGCGGAGCGGTCCCCTTTGCCGGAGCCCTTGGAAAGGCTCGGTATTACGGGCGACCTGTATCGGGTCTGCTGGTCGATTGCCGCAAGGACGAAGGGGGGAGAAAGGCGCAATACCCCCCCGGGATCCTTGATGTTCTGATGGAGGGCGGCCAGGTCATAGCTCGGTCGGCGGCGTTGATGTCGGAGGCGCACGCCCGGACGGAGGCGGAGCGGTCGAATCTTGCCCGGACCCTTGGGGGATACGAGAGGAAACTGGCCCGACTCAAGGGGGAGCATGAGGGGCTCCGGGCAGGAGTTCTCCGCGTTCCGGGAGGTGGCGCGGGCGAGCCGATTGGAAGCCGGGGTGCTGACCGAACAGCTCGCCAAGACCCGAGAGTCTCTCGAGAGGACAAGCCGATCCCTGGAGGAGGAGCGTCTGCGTCGCCTCGAGCTAGACAATTGCTGGGAGCTCGAACGCGCCGAGCTGCTAGATCGGGCGGAGGTGGTGGAGCATCTCCGAGCTGAGGCTGAGGCGGACCGGGCCCGGGCAGAGGAGCGTGCGGCCGAGGCGGAGCGGGCTCGGGTCGAGCTCGTCGGAAGGGCGGGCCAGATCGAGGCAGAGGCAATCGAGCGTTATAGGAGCTCGGATGCTTACTCGGCCGACCTGGTGAAAGCCGCCCTACCCTATTACGATGTAGCACTACGCCGGGGTGCTCGAAAGGGGTTCAAGCAGGGCTATCGCCGGGCGGTAGACTACGTTGATGAGCAAAACTCCGCGATCGAGTTCCCCTTTGGCCAGTGTTATGACTCGGATGAGTCGGTTTCCAGCTCTTCCTCGTCGGTCAGGGAAGATTCGGAGGGGTCGCCTCCATCGGGGTCACCGGCTCCGGGAGTTTCGGGAGGGCTCACGACCGAGACAGTTCTCGCACAAGCGAGGTCAGTGTCCGAGCCGGCCGTCACCGAAGGCGCCGGGGGTGACGCGTCTCCTTCTGCCGTTCTCGAACGTCAAAGTGGGCCCGAGGCCTGATGTATTTTGCCTCTTTCCCTTTTTGTCTCTCTTTCCTCTTTTTAGAGGGTTTCCTTTTGGTGTGATAATAAATAACTTGCTCTATTTGAGTACCATCCTTGCCGTGATTCGGTTGGCGTATCTTGAGTAGTTGGGAGGTGCCGATATGTTCTGCGCAGTTTTCGCATGCTGATTTGGTAGACTTCTGACGGGGCATCCTTCCGTTCCCTCATACTTTGAATGTCAGGCCGCTTCGTGAATCCCGCTAGGGCGGGAAACGAGGAGTTGGAGGTGACTGTTCAGGGGAGAAATCCTTTGGCGTGTTTCCGAGGGGGGGTCATTTAAGGCGTGTAGCCTCCTTTGGCCTATAAAAAGGGCCGAAAGGCGCCCTTTCCTCTTTACTGCTTGGGATTTTCTCTACCAGTCTTTCCTCACTCCTTCCTCTTCACTCTGCGTTGTGCCCTTGCATTCGGAGCATGGAGGATCCTTCGGAGGGCGACGCCGCCGATGACGGGGAGCGGCGGGCTCCCGCTGTCCTGTAATGTTTGAACGGATCCCACGGTCGCCGCACGTGCACGAGACGGGTCCGACGGTCGCCGCGCGGATCTAGAGAGGGCTTCGACGTGTGAAGGCACGGTTCTTGCCCTTTCTCAGTTCCAGCGTGGCTTCCGGGCGGGTGCCGAGGCGGAGGACGGATGGGGGCATCAGGGAAGCCTGCCGCCTCTCCCCCTCTGCATGGGGGGGGGGGGGGGGCGCATCAAGCTCCCTCCTCACCGAAGCCTTCCTCCGTCTGCAGCCTCTTTTTCCCTCTTCTGCTCTTCATTTCTTTCACTCTTCGGGGGCTGCTTGCTCTCTCCTTCCTTCCAAGGAGTTGGCAGATTGGAAGAGGGGAGGCCTTCACGGCGCTCCCTTTTTCCTGGTTGTTGCCAACTTGGGAGGTAGCTTTCCTCAACGTTTAAAGGTGGCCTCCCTTCTGCAGTCCCCCTGTCACCTTTGTCACGGGCCATCCGAGCCAACTGGCTCGACCACCTGTTGTCCGAGCCAGTTTCCGCACGAGGCAGAGTCAGTGGCTGGACGCGAGGAGATCAAGACCGAGTCAGTCGAGCGATGACCCCTTGAAGCGATGTTAGACGGATTTTTGCTTTTTGCCATGTGATGTACTGGCATTTGTCTATCTGATGTACCAATGGTTTGGAATGAGAAGAAAAGGGATTTATTCCGTCCATCTTGCTGTACAATTTCAAAAATAGAATTTGCATAGTGCGGCTGCGTTCCATGTCCAAGGAATAGGTTCCCCTTCCATTGTCGCTAACCTGTACGCACCTTTCCCGAGCATCTCGACCACTCGGTAGGGGCCTTCCCAGTTAGGGGATAGCTTGCCCGCCGCCTCTAGTCGTCGAGAGGCTTCAGCCTTCCTGAGGATGAAGTCCCCCGGTTGGAAACGTCTGTCTCGGACCTTGGCGTTGTAGTATCGAGTGAGGCGGCGCTGGTACTCCGTTGCTCGGACGTTCGCGATCTCTCGGAGTTCGTCTGCCAGGTCGAGGTTCTCGAGCAACTTTTTCCCGTTTGCCTCGGGTGAGAAGCTGATCACTCGGAGAGACGGATTGGCGATCTCTAATGGAACGACGGCTTCGGTGCCATATACCAACTGAAAAGGGCTTTCACCGGTTGCCGTCCTGGGGGTCGTTCGGGTCGACCATAGTACGCTAGGCAATTTCTCGAGCCAGCTACCCTTAGCCTTGCCGAGTCTGGTTTTTATGCCTTTCAAGATAGTCTTGTTGGCATTTTCAACCAGCCCGTTGGCCTGAGGGTGGGCGACCAAAGTGATGTGGTTGCGGATATTTAGGTCGGCGCATCTGTCTCGGAAATACCGAGAGTCGAATTATCGACCGTTATCGCTCACTATCACTCGGGGGATGCCAAAGCGACAAATGATCGATTTCCAAACAAAGCCCCAAGCGACTGTCTCGGTGATCCTTGCCGTAGCCTCGGCCTCGATCCACTTGGTGAAGTAGTCGATGGCGACGATGATGAACTTCTTCTGGGATTGGGCCGTCGGGAATGGCCCAAGGATATCGATTCCCCACCGAGCGAAAGGGTAAGGCTCAGCTAGGGTGACAAGTTCCGTGGCCGGCCGATGGAGCAAGTGGTCGAACCGCTGGCATCGGTCGCATTGTTGAACATAGGCCGAGCAGTCGCGTTGCAGGGTGGGCCACCAGTACCCCTGTCGTAACAGGATTCTGGCCAGCGACCTTGCCCCTGAGTGCGCTCCGCACAGGCCTTCATGAATCTCTTAGATGGCTCGGCTTGCTTCGTCGGGACCGAGACACTTCAGGAGGGGACCGGAGAACGATCTTCGGTAGAGAGTGTTGTCGAGGACGACGAAGCGCCGAGCTTGATACTTCATTCAGCGGGCTTCCTGAGAGTCCGAGGGCTCTTGGGAGTCCTGTAGCCAGGACAGGTAGGGGGAGCGCCAGTCGCTTGGAGTAACCGAGTCAACAGTGAGGAGCTCCGTGTCAATGCTCGGGCGCTCTAGCTCTTCTAGGAGGACCGATCGTGTACCTTCCGGGTCTAGGGAGGAGGCCAATCGAGAGAGGGCGTCCGCCCGAGAGTTTAGCTCTCGAGCTATCCGAACTACCCCAAATTCCTCGAACTGTTGGGCCAGGCTCCGGACCAACTGAAGGTATTTGATCATGGGTGCCTCCCGAGCTTCATACTCACCGTTGACCTGACCTGCGACTAGTTGAGAGTCAGTGTGGATCCTGACTCGCTCGACCCCCAGCCGTCGGGCCATGCGTGCTCCCGAGATAAGGGCATCGTTCTCGGAAGCATTGTTGGATGCCTGAAAGTTGAATTTCAAGGCGCACTGTAGCTCTATCCCTTCGGGGGACCTCAGGAGGATCCCTGCACCGCTGCCTGCCGAATTGGACGATCCATCGACGAACAGTTCCCAGGTTGGCCCGGTCGTGATCGGAGGCCTGTCCTCGGCGGGGATGGTGCTTTCGGCAATGAAGTCGGCGAGTGCTTGGCCTTTGATTGCTGATCGCGGCCGGTACGAGATGTCGTAGGCCCCGAGCATAATGGCCCATTTGACGAGTCGCCCTGAGGCCTCGGGGTGGGCCAGAATCTTCTTCAACGGCTCGCTGGTTAGCACGGTGATGGGGTGCCCCTGGAAGTAGGGGCGGAGGCGCCTTGCGGAGGTAACCAACGCTAGCACGAGTTTCTCGGTTACGGGGTACCTCCGTTCGGCCTCATTCAGCACCTTGCTGGTGTAGTAGACCGGTCTTTCGATTCCCGAATCATTTCTGACTAGGACCGAGCTGACCGTGGATGGCGTCGTCGAGAGGTAGAGCAGCAAGACTTCGCCTGGGACGGGCTTGGAGAGCACCGGTGGCGAAGCTAGGAACTTCTTGAGCTCGGCGAATGCTGTCTGGCACTCCTCATCCCATGCGAACGTAGCAGATGCTAGCTTGGGTCCCCTCATCAGTTTGAAGAAGGGCATGCATCGTTCGGCCGCGCGGGACAGGAAACGGCTGAGAGCGGCGACACGCCCTGCCAGACGCTGGACGTCTTTAACGCACGTGGGCGGGCGCATGTCCAGGATGGCCTGGACTTTGTCGGGGTTGGCTTTGATCCCGCGCTGAGTGACCAGGAAACCCAGGAACTTCCCGGATTTTACTCCAAAGGCGCACTTGGCGGGGTTGAGCTTCATGTTGTACTTCAGGAGGGTGCCGAAGGTTTCGGCAAGGTCGGTGAAGTGGCCTTGGGCCTTGGGGGTCTTGATGAGCATGTCGTCAATGTAAGCCTCGACGTTCCGACCTAGCTGTCCCTCGAACATGTGATTTACCAGTCGCTGATATGTGGCTCCGGCGTTCTTTAACCCGAAGGGCATCCGGGTGTAGCAGTACACACCGCAGTCGGTGATGAAGGCGGTCTTCTCGACGTCTTCTGGATTCATTCTGATCTGGTGATAACCCGAATAGGCATCCAGGAAACTGAGTATCTCGTTGCCCGAGGTTGAATCAACCAATTGGTCGATGCTCGGCAGCGGATAGCAGTCCTTGGGGGTAGCCTTATTCAGATCGATGAAGTCTACGCACATTCGCCATTTGCCTGTGATTTTTGGCACCAGGACGACATTGGCTAGCCACGTAGGGTACAGGACTAGTCTGAAGAGGCTAGTCTCTTGTCCCTTGGTGACCTGCGCCTTGATGATCGCCTGCTTCTCGGGCGCATGCTTCCTTCTCCGTTGCTGTACGGGCCTCACGGTGGGGTCGAGGCTGAGCTTGTGCATCACGGTCTTCTCTGGTATGCCAGGGAGTTGATCATCGGACCAAGCAAAGACCTGAATGTACTCAGAAAGAAATTTCTTGTATTGCTGTTGTTCCTTAAGTGGTAGGTCGGCTCCGATCCTTACTCCGAGGGCCGGGTCATCGTTTAGGGATACCGTTAGCAATTCGCCACCGGGCTCGGTGGTTACGGTCTTCCCTTCGACTCCCTTGGGGCCCTTTTCCTTCCCGTCCGGCCTTGAGGCTTCCACCGAGATGTTGTAGCACCTTCTAGCCGTGGCCTGGTTACCTCGGACTTCCCCTAACCCGTTTTTGGTGGGAAACTTCATTTTCTGGTGATAGGTAGATGGTACGGCCTTTATTCGGCTGAGGAATTTCCGGTCGAAAATGGCGTTGTACGCTATCATACCCTTGATCACTATGAAGTCCACCATGACCGTAACGGTTTTGGGTGGGGTGCCGATGGTGACCGGCAGGCTTAGGGCTCCCTCGGGGTAAGTGGCCAGGCCGTTAAACCCGCAAAGGGGTGTTCGGATCGGGCGGAGCTTGGATGGGTCTTCCACCATCTTGAGGAAACAGTCATAAGACAATACATTGGGGGCGCTCCCATTGTCAACCAGAATTCTATCTACGTTAGAATGGTTTATTGTGGCCGAGATAACGAGGGCATCATCATGCGGGGTGTTCAGCCCTTCCAAGTCTTGGTCGGAGAAGACTATGACCTGGGGCTCCCTCGGCGGGCCCCCTGAGGGCTCTAAGACCCGACTGGCCCGCTCGGCATGACGCTTCCTTCCTCGGTTGGTGTCGCCGCCCGACGCCGATCCTCCGGAGATGACGATGATGTGGACCCCTCGGGGGGCGTTGTCGATCTCCTCGGCGGCGTCTCGGTCTTCTTTACGCCCGGCTGCGAACCGGGTCATGTGCTCCTGACGGATGAGACGCTCGATCTCGTCCTGGAGCTGGTGACAGTCGCCGGTGTGGTGCCCGTGGTCGCCGTGGAACAGGCAATGCCTGTCGCGCTTGCGATTCTTCGATCTCATTGGTTCGGGCTGGCGGAGGAGTCCTAAGTCTTTGATGTCTTCATAGATCTCGCAGACTGGCGCGGTCAACGGGGTGTACCGCTCATACTTCCGTTTGCGCTCTCCTTCCCGATCGTGCTTCTTGCCCGAGCCAGGATTTGGCTCGGAGGCCCGCTTCTTGTCCCCCTCCCGACCCGAGCCGGTTGTATCTCGGCAAGCGCTGAGTACTTCTTCGCACTCGACGTGGCGCAGGGCCAGAGTCACTAGCTCGGCGAGGGTCGAGGGAGGGTGGAGGACCAGTTCGCGGCGGAGATTCTCGTCCTGGGTGCCCCCGTTCAGAGCGGTCGTGGCCGAGGCCACATCCAGGCGGGGAATTCTGAGGGCTTCCGATTTAAATCGATGGATATAAGCCCGGAGCCTTTCCCCTTGCGCCTGTTTGAGGGCCAGGAGCCCCGCTACTGACCTTGGGGGGGCGCTTCCGGCGAAGCTCTCCTTGAAGACTCGCCCGAATTGCCTGAAGTCCCGGATGGACCCAGGGGCGAGGGCCCGGAACCATGCCTGAGCGCCTTGGACCAGGGTGGCCGCAAAGGCTCGGCATTTGATAGGATCCGGCGTTCCATGCAGAGTTACCAGGGCGTCGAAGCTGTCGTAGTGGTCGGCTGGGTCGCCCTGGCCATCATAGAGCTTGAAGGTCGGAATGGAGGTTCTGGGAGACACCTCTACCTTCAAGATGTATTCGAAGAAAGGGGATTTCTCCTCATCCTCTGGGAAAGAGGTTTTCTGCAGGGCGCGGAGGGCGCGCTCTTGCTCTGCAAAACGTCTTTCGAAATCCCTCAGTTGGAGAGATAGTTCTGGCTGCGGTCGCGCCGTGGGACTGGGGGGAGCGTCGTGGCGATCCTCAGGAACGTCAGCGCTCGGGCGTGGAGGCCTTGCCCCCTGTTTCCCTTTTCTGGGCGTGGAGGAAGCCTCTTGCTCCGGGGGCGGTGTAACGACCCGAGAATCCGATTACCGGGAAGGCCCGATAATCCGAGACTCGAACCGCCGCCCACGAGCCGGGAGGGCTCGGAAGGGCTAAAAGGAGTGTGGAGGCACAAAGAAATAGGATATAAAGCAGGACAATCCAACAATTAACAGAAATAAATAAACAACTACAACAGAGTCCAGCCCAACAGAAAGTACAGTCTAAAGCAGTAAAGCGTACCACATGCCAAGTGAACACTCGGCCCGGCAAGCTGGCAACTGAGAACCACCGCTCCGCACCCTCGAACCACGAGGAAGAACCGCTACACCTGAAAAGCAGGGAATGAGTCTCCAAAACAGAGACTCAGCAGGGATCCTGTGGAACCCCAACCGGAAACAACGGCGGTAGCGGAAAGGAAGCTACAACTACAGCAGGAACAGCAAACCGGTGGCCGGTCAAAACTCGGCACTACAGCTACTCCTACTGCCAGAAGGCAGACCTCGATCACACAGACGAAGCTACCAAACCGCGCTAGTACCGCCTACCGAAGTAAAAACATACGGCAACCACGCCGCCGAGGCCTGTCCCCCGGACACAGCCGACCTGGACACGCTGTCCAAGGCGCAACCCCGACCATCCGATCGCGGGTACCGCACAACAAGACCCAACCTCGGTAAAGCCACTAGCACTAATCTCACGGCGCAAGAACCGACACACGCGCCAAGATGAAACAACCGAACTCACCGGTCAACACGACCAAAAACCCGAAGGGCAAAGACACAGAGACTGACAGTCTGTCACTCCGTACTCGACAGGAGTACCACCCACTAGAAGCACAGCCGGTAGCGTCCCCTGACGTCTTACACCGCACCGCAGGTGAACCGCCTGACGTGGTAGGTCCTACCCGAGGCGTGAACACCGTACAAGTAACCACAACAAGTGACTAGCTGGGGTCACGCCCGTCGACGTGCGTCCACAGTCCCCAACCACGTGTGCACACACAGACCACGCGTCCTAGGTCTGGCCCTCTGACTGGTTTTCCCCCGCAGCCGGACTCTGGCTACGACGAGGGGCCCGACGGAAACCAGTCTAACCGTCCTCAGGGTAAGCCTGTACACCACTCCCTGGTGCGACCAGCACACGCGTACTGGTAGGCTACGACTAGTGGAGGGTCACTGAAGGAGTAGACTCTCAACGGAAAACAACGTCTGCATCCGACGACGTACGGGGGACACCCCACGTACCGGCCCCGTCACACGGTGACCACCGACGGAGAAGACACAGGACTCGCAGTCCACGGTCACGCACGCACCGTGCGCGAGAGTCGAGAAAACTCAAGTGACGCTAAGCCACTGGACTCTGGACAGTCCTCTAAACGAACTACAGCCAACGGTCCTTGAGTCACAAGACTCGGGGTCAAGACCGTTGCACGCAACAGCACAAGGCCGTCAATCTAGTCCAATTTCTAGGTCTAAAACCGCGGTAGCACGAGTACCGAGACCATTCCCTGGGAAGGGAACGCAAAGGACTAAGGCCACCCACACGGGCCACACGGAAAACGCAGAAGCACGATTCCCAAGGCAGCACACAAGCCGCCACGACGATTTCCCATCTTGAAGCAAGCGGGAAACATCCAGCCCCAGGCCGGATAACTGGACTCGCAGTCCAAGGCCAAACACATGGCCCACATGGGAATCGCCTTCCAAAGGAACCCACGATATGCGGGGGGGGGAGACCCCACCGCACACACACCGACACACGATGACTCGATCGAGCGAACCCGAAAGCCCAACACACGAGAAGTCACCCGGGCTCTCAACCCTCTGGGCACGCCAAACGAGGTAACACGGTCCTCCCGACTCAAAACACGAACACAGAATCCCACGGGTGTCTGGGACACTCACGAGACCGCAGGTCGACCACTGGGTCCCAACCGGGTCGACCGGGGATCCACACATCGCGGAGCAAGGCGGAGAACATAGAAACTCGCCTCGGTGCAACACAGAGCCTGACGGTCTAGCCCTAGACCGTCACACGGCTGTAACGGTCTAGGCGGGACCGTCACTTCCACCTGGCGGCCTAACGCAGACCGTCACACGGCCCAAAGAACGCAGGATGTAACGCGCCTGGCCCACCGCGTTACACGAATGTAACGCGCTTGCCCTGGTGCGTTACATGCCTCACGCTCCTAGCGTGAAGGCAGGATGTAACGCGCTTGCCCCAACGCGTTACACGGATGTAGCGCGTCTGGCCTGGCGCGTCACACACGCTGCCCTCCTCAACGGATAAAACAGCTCTGACGGCCCACCCTGGGCGCGTTACAAGTATGTAACGGTCCAGAGGGCACCGTCACACCCCCAGCCCTCAGCTGGGTAACAGGGAATGTGACGCACCCATCCTGGGGCGTCACAAGGCTGTGACGCGCCAACCCTGGTGCGTCACACGCCTGACCCGAAAACCAACGGTCAGAGACTCTAACGGTCTAGCCCTGGTGCGTCACAGCACCTGGCGGTCTATCGTGGGACCGTCACACCCACAGACCACCAAAGGCCAACAGAAGGGGAATGTAACGGCCCTGCCCAGGCGCGTTACACCAAGTGACGGCCACTGGAAGGACCGTCACTTCCTTCCGAGAACGCTACGGCGGGAAACGACCCAAAACTCGTCCCACGCCCCCATACCTCCACAGGAGAGGGGGAAAACAAGGGGGAAGCTCCCCAGAAGCCCCTAGCATGCATCTACGGCCTCGGATCGGCCAAAAACGCAATGAAACGGGAGATCGGCCCACAAGCCCTAAAACATGGGTTTTGCCCAAAAACCCCGATTCCACCCGCTCGGCTCACCACGGCCTACGAAACTCGCGGGAAAGGAAGTGCACGAGCTGGGGAACCATCACCCTACCTCCACCGAAGATTTCGCGTCCCGAGCTCACCGATCCGCGAAGAAACGCCGTGAAACCCTCGCCGGCTCGCGACCGCGCCACGAGCTCCCACGCGCCTCCACCGCCTCGATCCTCGCCCATCCTCGCCCGCGTCCTCGCCCGCGCCGCCTCCGCCTCACCCCCGCCTCACTCCGTCGGCCGCCGGAGAAGAGAGGGGAGAAAGAGGGCGTGAGAGAAGAGAGAGAGTGAGAAAGAGAGAATGAGAGGGGGAGAGAGGAAAGGGTTAGTATATATAGGAAAACCCGAAAATTCGATAAATTCAAAAAATTACGAAAAATTACCACTGTGATCCTCGGAAGGAACACAACGCAGTGGTACTGTCCCGGAGTCGTAGAACGCCACGGTTTGCCCTGCAAAGAGTTCCGAAGGCACATCAGGGGAAAACACGTGTAAAGCACAAAATGCACTCCGAGACCCGCTAAAATGATCCGAAAAAATATCCGAAAAATCCGGGGCAGTACAGGCGGAGCTTGCGAGGGTCCTCCCACGTTGTTGCGGATGAGCCTCTGACCGCGGAGGGTGAAGCGGCCCCCAGCGGTATGTTGGGACGCACTTTGACGGGGGGGGGGGGGGGCTCCCGGACGGGGCGCGGGACCTGGCATCCCTTGCCGCCTGGGACCACATGAGCTCCACGAGGACGTCGAGCTTTTTATTGAGGGCCTGGAAGACCTCGTCGCCACCGTTGGGGGGTGCCCCCGTCGCCGGCGGAGGGGGCGGCGGCCCGTTGGTGGGGACGCTGGCGTTGGAGGGAGGGTTCTGTGAGGCCCTAGAGGGGCCATCTCCTGCCGCCACCACGGCCTTACCCTTCTCGACGGTGGATCTCCTCCCTGAGCTTCTTCTCACCATCTTGGCTCTTCGTGCGTTTCCCACAGACGGTGCCAGATAAAGATGCGAAATCTCGCGCTGGGTCCTGAGCGGGCTGTGGATCACCAGAAGATGAGCTGCAAGACAGGGAAACGTATCACAGGGCCCAGGGGGTTTCCCTGGGGCAAAACTCTCCGATGGCTAAGTCAGTAGAGCTGTGGTGAAAGCAGTAATGGGGAGTAGAAAAACTAGCGCGTGAGATTCCTCTCCACTAGAGGGTGAAGCGGATTGCTCAGGAGTTTGGGTGTCTGAGTACCTTAATGGCTCCCTTCTTCCACCGGAGGGTATCCCTGGTTTAAATAGTGCGCCGCCTTCAGGAGTCCTGCAAGCCGAGGGGTCTCCGGCGGGAGTTACGTCCTCAACGTGGACTTTCATGGCCTTATTGTGGGAACGTTATCGCCTCGAAATCCGGGGGCTCCTTGATTCCCCTGTCCGTTGGGGACTCTTAACGGCAGCACGAACTGATAATATCTGGTCTGACCGAGATTCTGAAACGTCAGCCCTGTCCGGGCGATGAGCATAGCTCGGCGAAAGAGGGGTCGGATAGGTCGGTGAATGCCTGTCTCTCCCGGGTGGGGAAACGGCTTGGGCCGGACCTTCCTTATGACCTGACCATCACTCTGGCCCTCCGAGCCTAGGGGCCGCCGGGGAGACTTGGTTCCTCGAGTGTTTGTTCATTGGGCTTTTCTTTCCTGAGTGGGCCCTGTGGGCTGTCACTCAGGTGAGCTTGCCTCGTTGGACCCTGTTGGGTCTTGTTGGGCTGCTCTTTGGGTGGGCTACAGAAATCCCCCTCTCCAGCGCCCACATGGAGTGGCGGAACCCGACAACTGGAGGTGGGCGCCCGAGGGCGGCAACACCTTAACAAAACCTCGGAGAACTAAGATGGAACGACGAACGGGAGACCTCTCCAAGGCTGATCAGGGGTGCACCGGGCAAGAAGAAGGGGCTGGGGACTGATGTGTCGGCCAGGGAGCCTGTAGGGGTTGGAGAGGTGTGCCGGGCTAAGGGAGGCCAAAGTGTGTCGGGCAAAGAAGGCACGGGTGTGCCGGACAAAGAGGGCTGAGGGTGCGCCGGCCAGGTAGGCTGTGCCGGTGAAGGGTTGGTTGGGGTGTGCCGGACTGGGTGGTTCAGGGGTGTGCCGGGCCGAGGTGAAAAGAGTGCACCGGGTTAGAGTGGGATGGAGTACACTGATGGAAGAGGGAAAAGGGCAAATGCATCGAACTGGGCTTGGCCAATAGGCATACTGGTGGGGAAAGACCCAAGAGTGCTAAGAGAAGGATAGTGGGCTCAAATCGCTCGGTAGAGGAGAACACAGTGTCTAAGGGGGGAATTCTACACCGATGCACGACCCACCGCACTGGACAGCCCAGCATCTGAAGGGAAGATGGATAACCCAGTAAGCCATAAAATTGGATGAACGAAGAAAATGAACCATGAAACGAGCTAACCATGAAATCGAGGGGACATGAGTAATTAAAGACAAACCAGAAAAGGGATCTTCCATTCATGAAGAACAACAAAAGGAATGAGCAAAGCTCAGGGCCAGAGGGCAGATACAGCATGATACAATAGGAGATGGAGGGAAAAAATAACAGAGGAATCAGTGAGAGAACAAAGGGAGAGGGATGGAGTCGAGGAGGGACCCCCTGCTCCTTATCTCCCCCATTCCCTCTTTCTACATATGAGCTCCCTGCCTTTCTCCCCCTCCCTTACGTTGCTTACTCTCTCTTTTCACCGACTGTTGGAGCTTCTCTGGGGCCGGAGCAGGCTTCTTCCCCCTCTGCTGATCTATGTCTCTCCTCTTCCTCTGAGCCTCTGTCGCGTAGCCCTTTTTTTTTCTTTACTGACAAGAGGGGGGTTTTTATACCTTGGGCAAGCTGGTAACGGCTGGAGACAGGAGCAGGTGGGGCGATGACACCCCAGCAAGATCCAGGCATGGGCCTGCCATGCCTTCACTATGCGCCGAGGGCTACGAGCGTTGACCGGCGTGGATGGGCCGAACGCTGTGCCGCTAGGGGCTGAGGAAGGCGTGCCGCTGGAGAGCCTCGCAGGTGTGCCGCTGAAGGCCTTCGCAAGTGTGCCACTGGGGGGCCGCGCTGGGCGTGCCGGCCCAAGTGAGCAGCAAGCGTGTCGGGTGGAGGCCTCGCAGGGTGTTTGGACTGTACCGGGTAAGGTGGCAGGAGGTGCACCGGGTAAGGCCCGTTCGGGCGTGCCGGGTAAAGATTGCCTGAGGGCGTGCCGGGTATGGCACTTTGAAGGCGTGCCGGGTGAGGAGCGCTTCTATCAGTTGTCATCTTGCTGCTGCCCACCGGATCGGAGGATTGGGGAACATGAAATAGACCGGGTTGAGTAGTACCCACTGCTTGCTGTGACAATTGTTGGATCTGATTCAATATCCGTGTTAGGTTCTGCGAACATAATTGACCATGCAAACCCATAATCTGGTTCAAGTTCTGCGACAGATTCTGAGACCAGAGCTGCTCGCCTTGTGGGAAAGGGCAAACTTGATTCACACTTTGCATCTGACCGCTGACGGCAAACTGCCCACTAAATTGTGGCACTCCCAGTTGGTTTAAAGTCCGTGAAACATTATAAATCTGCCCATGAAATGGCAACACTGCAATCTGGTTCAAATTTTGAGGACTTTGTTGCAAACAAGGATGCCCTTGTTGTGGTTGCATACCCAAAAGAGAAGTTTGCACTGCTAGTGGAATGTTTGGAGTGCACACAAGAGAAGGCGAAGGTGTCATCTATGGGCGGTTGGGCATGACCATACTGCTCCCACGCATGTTGTCCATATTCTGATTGTTGAATGCTGACATCTGTGGATTCTGAAACTGCTGATGGGCATGTAATTCGGATTGAATTTGTTGTATGCTAAAACATCCGGCTTTGTATTATCTGATTTGAACTTACACATGCCATCTCGCAAGGATAACTCCATTTCTGATCTTGGATCAACAACTACAACACCTTTGTGGCCACCATATCTAATTTGGAAAAATGATGGTGTTGCATGCATGTCGCAGCTTCTTGCCGCTTCACCTGCAAATTTAGCAGATATTTTCCCAACTCCATCTGAGAAAACATAACTTGCATTGTTTGTTACATCAGGAATACTCTCAACTTCATGTTTCTGCACGGTTGGACTTTCTGTTGACGAACTAAGAGATTGATCCAATCTGGTACCGAATTTAGCAGCATTTCTGACACTGCTAAAATCACCCATCCATTTTCTTATGTCACCTGCATTCAGTCCTGTTCTTGAAGCAGACATCCACACAGAACTTTCCCGTAGTTGACTAGATGAGAATGCAAGAAACTCAAATTTCTTATCACCAACAACTATACCATTTCGCGAAGTGGATAATATCCTTCTGTAGACATTTGTATGCTTATCACTATCTGCAGAAACTCTACGTGGTGACAAATCTGTGGAGTGCACTCTTTCTCCATTCTCATCAACAGATGTGACTTGGATAAAATTATCTAAGTCTTCAATATAATTGCGCACAACACGGTTCGAAACATTGATCTCTGGTCCATCAAAGTAACTATTCAATGGGGTTACTTGAACTCTGTGAATATGGACCAAGCCACGGTCTAACAAAATTGCACCAGATGCTGGCTGATACTTTGCCTTACGATATTCCGCATACTGTTGAAGTAGCCGCTTTGCAGGATCAAAGCAGTAGTTCCTTGAACAACAAAGATGTTCTACGGCATGCTCAATAAATTTACCGGGTGTGCCGTCAGCAGTCAACAAACTAAAGAATCTGCCATCAAGTTTTGGCCCCGGAAGAATCCCATTTTAAACCATATGATTAATCATATGGTCGGCCGGTTAGCCGACACCGGCTAACCGGTGGACCCCACCTCGGTTGGCCCTCCCCCTCACACAATAGCACTACCCGACCCCGGTTGCCTTAATCGACCCCGAAGGGTCGATTACGGCACCCCCCTTACCCGGTTATCAAACACGCCCAAAGAGAATTGTGTATGGCACCTTAACTCTCAGCCCAAGCTGAACAATAGGGACAAGATCCAAATTGTGGGAATAGGAACGACCGGTTTCACGATTCAGATCACCATCAAACTCATTGAAATAATAGAAAATCTCAGCAATGTCAGGAAGAGTGCATTCGAATGGAAGTTCCAAACAGAAGGCTGAAGATTGCCCTATACCGCAGGATGGTGTGAAATCAGTTGTTCTGATCCATTGGTCATCCGAGGGATCCTTGGAATAGTCGCGTTGATCTCTGTCAGCATGCCACGGACTCTGTGGAGCCTTCACATAAATCCGAGGAGCAGCCACCACCTTAAACACATAAAGCGCATCAGTTCCCTATAGTTGCCAAGAAATTTTGTGCAAACATGCAACTGCGGGAGCAGACAACTTTGCAGACAATTGTTTATTCACGGACGGAAATTTCTAACACATATTACCCTCGCTTGAGCAGAAAAATAAACTATAATTCGTGCACAAGAGACAAAACTGGAGACTCCCCTGCATTTTCGCTCACTGATTCGCTTGCACCCCCTGCCACCGAGAAAGAGGAGGAGTGGGAGGAGGGTCTCCGGTGCGGCTCTTGGGTGTGCTATCCGGCACAGGTTGGAGGTGTGCCATCCGGCACAGTGGCTGTGTGCCGGGGGGGCTTCACGCGGGAGTGTGCCGGGGGGGCTGATCTCCGGTGCGGCTCTTGGGCGTGCTATCCGGCACAGGTTGGAGGCGTGCCATCCGGCACAGTGGCTGTGTGCCGGGGGGCTTCACGAGGGAGTGTGCCGCGGGGGGGGGGGGGCGACCCCACCGGTGAGGGAGAAAATGAGAGAGAAACAATGGGAGAGAGAGAGAGAGAGAGAGAGGGGGGGGGGGGGGGGGCGGGCCCTCCCCTTTTATTTATTTATTTATTTATTTATTTATAATTATATATATATTACTTATATATATATATTTATTATATATATATATTATTTTTTTATACTCTTTTTCTCTTCTCTTCTTTTTGTTTCTTCACCATTATCTATTCTTTCATTTCTAACCTTCTTCTTTTTTTTTCCGCCCACTTCAAAATTGTTGGAGTTAGAATACGCTCGCTATCCGCAAAAAAAATTGAGTGTCCACACTACTCTACCTGAGACTCTCGGGTCCTCAAAATGTCCGCCCCCCAAAGCCGCCGTTGCCTTGTACGCCGCGTCCATACTGGTAACTCGAGTCGCAATCAGGATCTACTGCAACTCAACTCTCAAACCCCGAAGAAACTGTCGGGTCCTCAAGACTTCATCTATCATAACACGAGGGACATAGCGTCCCAATTCCATGAAATGGGCCCGATATTGCATCACTGACATCCCTCCCTGCTGTAGATTTAGAAACTGGAACATCCTCTCCGTCCGCAGGTACTTAGGACTATAAGCTCGCTCAAAAGCTTCAACAAACTCCTGTCAAGAAATCTGCTGAAGCAGTCGAGACTGAAAAGTCGTCTCCCACTCCGAGGTCCACCATGAGAGAGCGGGACCATGCAATCGAAAACTCGCCAGCAAGCCTCTCTCCTCATCTACACATTCCATCGATCGGAGCACTCGTTCCAACGCATCGATCCACGATCTTACTGCATCAGGATCCGACTGGCCCTCAAATGTCGGTGGCTGAAACTGCAAAAACTATCACAAAACATGTCCTTGGCCACCATGTGACGAACTACCCTCACTAGCAACCTAGGTGGCTAGACCTCTGGCCACCCAACAGACCTGGGCGACCAGAGTTCTGGCCGCCCAACTCTGGGGCAAACAGCCACTCCCGTACCTATCCTCTGTCAGGTTCGCAGAAACGAACCGAACTCCAAGCGGAGTTCGATCCCACGCCCCATTCACCTCAAAACGAAGGGGAAGACAAGGAGAATCCATCCCCGGGCATTCCTACATCCGATAAACTGCAATCGAACGACAAATCGAGGCCTAAATCGGTTGAAAATCGTCGCTCATCCCCGAACATGCATATACCCCGAAACAAGAAATACTCCCGCTCTCGGCCTCACTGTGGCACAGAATCGCGGGGAAAACACATGGGGAGCGTAGGGATCCGTCCCCCTACCTTATCCGAAGCTTTTACTGCCGAAAACCCTGCAAAATGGCGATCGCCCGCGCGGTTGACTCCCACGGACGCGATCTCCTCCGCCTCGCCGCTCGCCATGCTCCTCGGCTTCGTCCTCGCTACATGCCGCCGCCGCCGCTCCACCGCACGCCCTCTCGTCACTATCGTCGGCCGTCGGAGGTGAGAAAGGGAGAGGGAAAGAGAGATGGGAGAGTGAGGGAGGGGAGAGACGCGAGAGAGTGAGATGAGAGAGCAAAGGGGGAGAGGGGCGGAATTAAAAAAGGTTTTAAGATTTTTATTTTATTTTATTTTTTTCCTTTTTATTTAGAGAATTCACTTAAACCTCGAAAAATCTCAAAAAATAAATTCAGACTCCGTAAAATTATAGGAAAATGCTAGGCCATTTAACGCGCCGCCACTGACCCGAAATAACTCACATAGGCACCATCAAAGGGTCCGAAGAACCAATATTAAAGTCCGAAATCTAATACGGACACGATCCGCAACCCGCGGAAACACGATTCGAAAATCCGGGGCGTTACAAGCGCCCTCACCTGGACCAAATGAGACTCACAAGCGCCCATGAGCTCTCGTCGCCAGGAGCTTACACCTTGACAAATTGAAGATTGGAAGCGCCCCTATCTGGACCGGATGAGGGCTGGGAGTGACCTCAGTTGGGCTAGTTGGCTCATGCCAGTGTCCTCACCTTGGCCTGGTGACTCTTCTTAGTGCACCAAGCATTCTGCCCCTTTGCTTATAAAAATGAGGGAAGCCCAATAGTCACAACAGGTGACAACACGGATGACGACACATGCCGCACGGAGAGAAAGAAGGAGCAAAAGGATATGACATTTCTCTTCTTAGTTTCTTCGCCCTGAAGCTGTGTTGTTGCTGATTGTGTTGTGCGATTGTTGATTGTGTTCTTATTGCCCTTCTCACAAGGTATGGTATAGTTTGTAATAAAAGGGAGTTTTAGTCCTCGAAGGGCGTTGCCAAGATGTTCATAGACACTCTCTAGTTCAACTGACTCCTGGCCAGTGACTTGAAATTCAGTCTCTCCACAGCTCCCAGTTGATCAAGTTGTCCTAATTCATATAGCTCCCAGTTGACTCGGTTGTTTCAGTTGACCCAGTTGTCCCAGTTCATCCAACTGTCCCAGTTGATCTAGCAACCCCAGTTCATCCAGTCGATCCAATTCACCCAGTTGTCCTAGTTGCCCTAGTTCACCCAGCTGTCCCAATTGACCCAATTGTCCCAGTTGATTCAACTGTCCCAGTTCACTTAATTTCCTCTATTGACCTTGCTTTCCTAAGTTGATCTGGTTGACTCACCTAAGCGGTGAATTAGTCAACTGCACTCAATTTAAACCATGCCCTAGGCCATAGTCCCTCCTGATGTTTATTTCATTCCACTTATTCCAGTCCCTGCATTGAACCCAATTTTGCTCTACGTCAGTTATGATCCGGACACTTATACTTTACAGCCACCAGTTTTGCTCCAGATCAGTTACATCCCGACTGCACCTCTTAAAGTTACGGTCGTGCCACCGCCCCTCTGCATGTCTTGGTCATGTCATGGAGCTACGCCTGCCATGCAAGTATATCTGCTGTTTCAACATGCCGTGCTTCAAGCATATTGCCATTCCAGCACGTTGGCACTCTCAGACATACCCAATTGCTCAATTCGGGCGAAATCTGGATCCCTACACAACCAATTGAACACCAACAGTGCTACGTCTGGGGCAGCGCTTTCCAGCACATAGTCCCCTGCTTGGGACATCACCATGTAAACAATTGAGTTCTTTCTGATGCAATAACCCGGGAACCAACATTTATGACAGAATTATCCCGTGGCTTGCACTTAATGTAGGACCCTTACTGTACCCTGTCATGCCTTTCATGGCCTCTATTAGTGAAATGTGGATGATGGTGTTCATGTTATTCCCACCTTCATGATCCTCAAATCTTTGAGCTATTGACGTTTCATGCCTCTACATCGATAATGACCATTCCCCCCTCTTACGTCATGACTTTCTACGATACTTATCCCTCGTGATGGAATGAGCAAATGTGTTCGGATTCAATCCGATATTAATAAACATCGATCGCTTGTGGTCGATGGGGATGACGTCTTGTACCCGAATTCCTAGTCACCTGTTATACTCACACTCGTGGAGCTCTCTTGGTCCTGACTGTTAGACAATCATTTTGTCACTAGTTTTACATTCCCCTGTGTGTCCTCAGTGTCTTCCCCGGATGCCTAATTTCCCTAACAAAATAACGTTAGAGGGAAAGAAGGGCGGAGATCCAAAACCCAGAAAACACTCTTCTTCTCATAAAGGGTATATCTGGTATTGTTTGATTACCAAGAAGATTATTATATCTTGAGATGTACATTTTGCTGAATCATAATCTTGCCTTCAAAAGTAAATGTAGAAATTCACCTAGGAGGGAGAATTTGCCTAATTCTATTCCTTTCTCTACTATTGGCATGGATGTTACTACTTCAAATAAGTAGCCTACTCTTCTAGAAACCCTTGCAATACATGTATATAAAGAGAATTCTCCTACTAAAGTTGCAGTTCTTTCAGCTCCTCGAAGATTTAGTAGAGAGACTCATCCTCCAAAGAGAATGGAAGATTTTTTCACTTACCACACTATATATTGCTTACCCCCTGTAGTCTTATTTGACTTATGGCAATATGGCTTAGAAACATGTTAGTTTTTTGATGGTCTTATCCAGTGAACAAGAACCGATTAATTTTCAAGAAGCCAATTCCAATGTAAAATAGATTAAAGCAATGCAAGATGAATTACATGCTCTTGATAAAAATAACACGTGATATTGTCAGACTACCACTAGGGAAAAAAATATTGGTTGTCAATGGATCTACAAAATAAAGTATAACAGTAATGGGACCATTAAGCGACATAACACAAGACTTATTCCTAAAGGATTCACTCAAATTTATAGAGTTGACTATCAAGATACCTTTGCTCCTGTGACAAAGATGAGTACATTTTGTATACTTATCTCTCTTGCAACAAATCATAGCTGAAAATTATTTTAAATGGATGTCAAAAATGATTTCCTTCATAGAGTTCTTGAAGAAGTTTATATGAGCATTCCTCCAGGTCATTCTCTTGAATCTAAATTTGGTTTAATGTGCAAATTAAAGAAGGCAATATATGGACTCAAACAATCACCATGCGTTTGGTATATGCTAAGCTCAGTTCTGTGCTCATAACTAATGGATTACAATGAAGTACATCTGATCCATCCTTGTTCATTAAAAAAATATAATCCTGGTACTATTATTGTTTTAGTTTATGTTGATGATCTCATTATAACAAGTGAGCATGGTGTTAGTATCTCAAAAATGAAGGCTCTTCTACATGAAACATTTGCTATCAAAGATCTGGGTGTTCTAAAATATTTTCTAGGTTTGGAGGTGGCATACTCAAAGAAAGGTGTATTTCTTACCAACGAAAATATGTACCATATTTATTACAATAAACTAAAAATTGGCGTCAAACCTTTTGAAAGACCTATAGATGGTAGTGGTAAAATTGGTGGTGATGGGACTTTACTTTCTGATATCAGTCAAATTCAGAGATTGGTTGGTAAATTGATCTATCTTATTATTACTAGGTCTGGCATCTATTATGTTGTTAGTTTGATATAAGTAGATTTATGCATGCTCTAACCACATGAATGCAATTAATAGAATTTTACAGTATCTAAAGGGTTTACATGACATAAGCATACTTATGCGTAAGAATGGGCATAATGAAATTACAACCTAAACTAATGCTAATTGGGCCAGTTGCCATGTGGATTGACGATTTACTACCGGCTATTGAATCTTTGTTGGAGAAAATTTAGTAACATGGAAGAGTAAGAAGCAAAATGTTATTGCTCGTTCGAGTGCCAAGAAGAATAGCGAGTTATGGCTTCTACAATTAGTGAGATTATTCGGCTCTATGCTCTATCGAGGGACTTAGATTTTGAATCATCTCAACCAATCAAGATGTTTTTTGATAATCAAGTAATTAGTATATCACTTCTAATCTAATCTTTTATGAGAGAAAGAGCATATTGAGATTGATTGTCGTTTTGCTTGTGAAAACATTTAAGGTCACATTACTTGCACTCCTTTTGTTCGCAATAATTGGTAGTTAGCCAAAGTTTCAAGATATATTATTCAAGTTGGGTTTAATATACATTTTCTATAACATCTCATTTTTAGGAAGTCTAAAAATATATTGGATTTGCATGATAAAAAATTGATTATTTATTAAAGTATCGTGAGAGGAGTCTAATAGGTTGGCCTATTTAGTTAATTTTAGTCCATTAAGTATTATTGATTAAACTAAACGAATAAATGACTTATTAGTAGCACAACTTTGCATAAGAATGATGGACTTTAGGGTCAAATTTAGATTCATTGAAAACATAATTTAATTATCTACAAATTTAATGTTAAATATTTTTATAAATTTTGACCTATAATAGGGCAAAAATATTGAGATTGTGAAAATTATAAAAATACCCCTCGTAAACGCACGAGAGAGGACCACGAGTGATCATCTAGAAGGCGAAGGGGCTAACGTGGAGGCTTGAGGTTTTGAAAAAAATATGAAATGAAATCTTACTTTTGTCAGTGGAGTGTGAGAGGTATTTAACCCCTCATATTTCTCTCATCCCTCTCTCACACACACTCTCTCTCATCTTTCCCTTCCCCTTTTCATGTCAGAGGGAGAGAGGGAAGCAAGAAACGCAGAAGAAGAAGAAGAGATTGAGAAGGAGGAGGAGGAGAATGGAAGGAGAAGAAGAAGAGGGAGGAGATAAGTACGATATGTTATTTAAATTACATAAAAGTATTGAGGAGGGTAAATCTGGCTCGGCCCATGATCGGCACATTAGCAGCGAGCCTAATCCAACTCCGGATCTACAATGCACCCAAAAGGTGCCCAAAAGTCGTAGCCCATTTAAGTGCAGCCCACTACGGCTCAGCATTGGATTCGACAGCGCAGGAAGGACTTTGGCCCAAGCATAATGACTACTGGAGGACCCTCCGACGACCAACCGTTGTCCCCCACGACGTTGTCCCAGACCCCATAGCAGGCGAGCACGCCCCACGAGCGCCGTAAGACTTGCCCAAGGACCAGCCGACGCCAGGATAATCGCCCTTCAACGGGAAACTCCCGCTACGATCGCGGGAGACGTTACTCCATTACTTGCGCCCTCCCCTATTAAGGGAAAAGCCTCTCACTCCAGAACAACCCACTATAAAAGGCACATCGACAGAGAAGAGAACACACGGTGGAACCCCTGCCAAAAGTTTCTCACAGAGAATAGAGCAACTGATCCCACTAAAGCGATAGAGAGAAGTCACGCCTTTCTACGTCCTGGGAGAGAACCCCTCTTATACGACCTTTCCACCCAGTGAGCACTCTCCGGGTGTCCACTGGGAGCGGCCAGCACTCATGCCGAGGGCCTACTCGTCTCTCAGATCCTCTACTGCGACCGCTATCTCTCTCTCCTGAGCTCTTCTCTGTTCTTTTCATAATGTCGTCGCTAACTTAAGCATTGGAGGATTGTCTCCTGGGGTAACACCCAATGCTCCTTCTGACGCCCTTTTCTTCTGGTGCTTGCAAGCTTGCACGGATGCCGGACGTACTTCCCCAGTAAATAAATAGAGAAGATGGTACGTGACATAGAAATCAGATTTCTGTCTCTGCATGTCATATTGGTATTGATCAACTACATAAGATAAGGAGTGTATATCCCATCAACCACCAAACTGAAATATGATTTTTAGATTTTTATAGAAGTCTATTCGTCCTCGATCAATGGCCTAATTCTCATAACGAATGCTTGCTACAGGATGTCCACATCCTTTTAAGATGACTCTATCCATATATTTAATTTAACACTCAACCTAGTTATTGACAGACTCTATCTAAATAGTTTAAATATGATTTGATTGGGCTCGTTGTAGATCTGGAGTCGGATTGGACTCGTTATTAATGGGCCGGTCATAGGCCGAGCCAAATTTACCCTCCTCGTGACACATTCATTTAGGCCTTTTGTAAGGAAGCCCTTCATTTGGCGTTACAGTACATGTATGTTATCTATTTTATTGTGGTTTGGATGCACGTATGATACGTGAAATTAAATTATATACGATTTGATTTAGTAAATTATGTTAATTGAACTGCATATAAGAATTTGCATATAACCTTTTGATCTGATTTATGAGACTTGCATATTTGATTTGATTTGTTAAGTTCATATGAACAAGATCAGACTTGCCCCGTAAATTATTTGTAAATCTAAATCATTTGGCCATTAAACTGATAGTGAGAGTTTGAACGATGTACACATATATCTAAATCTAATGTTTGCTTTGTTCCACTATTTATATTCTTTGGATTTATGTTATATATTTAGAACACGCTAAAATTGAGATAACTTTAGAATTGTTACGTGATTTATGGAATTATTATGTAATAAACACGTTATTGATTTTGATGTCTACTGAGTCTTAAGACACACATGTGATTATTTTTTTTCCAAAAAATTAGTGAATAATGAGTTTTAACTCCAATGAGGAGTAGGCCGTGGAGTGATCTAGAAAAATATTTTGGAATCCACTACGTAAGGAACATATTCCTTAGTAGATTTAGTTCTTTTATTATATTTAGAATGTAAATGTTATTTTTGAGTTAAGAGAGATGTATAGCATTGTACATGATGTATGTGAATCATGTGCTTATATTAATGGAAATGATATAACTTCATTTTTAGACATATATATGATTTGCCTTTTTGCTTTGCGAATTATCGTGCTCACAACATTCGATTTGAATGTGACGTCCCCGGACCGGGCTCGAGAAGGGGGCACCACATTTTCACGTTAACTTGAGAGGGAGTGTTGATAGAGAAGATGGGATTGTAGCGGATGATGGGTGAACTACTATATTTTTGATGTGTACTATATATTTGGGGTGTCGTACACCAACTTCAGGGAGAGTGTTGATGGAGAATAAGAGATTGTAGCAGATGATGGGTTTTTTTTTTAAACACGGTGGGGATCTGTTCGCTGCGCGCCGAGCGTCGTCCCTCTCGGTCGCGAGAAGCCTCGTGGATCGTCGGGAGGGGGGGAGCTCCCGTCGGGGACTCCCCCCCTCCCCCTCCTTCTCCTCTTTTGGAGGTTCCATTATCAGGATCGTCTCTCCGGGGGTGACCTCTGGGTTTTTGTCAGGTGGGCTTTCTACCTCTTACCCCGCCCTCATCTTCCTCTCCATCCTCCCTCCCGTCTGCTCCTCCCCCCCCTCCCGCTCCGCCCTCGGCGTACTCCGACCTCTTACCCCCATCCTCCCGCCCACCTCCCCGGGCCATTTCCTCTCCGCCGGCGTCCCCCCCCTCCCTCCCCCTCCCGTCGCTTCCCTCCTTCCCCCCCTTCTGCGTTGCTCCCCCTCCTCCGGTCGCCTCCTGCTCCCCCCCTCCTGCGTTGTTCCCCCTCCTCCGGCCGCCTCATGCCTTCCCCCCCCCCTTCCCCAAAAAAAAACCCCTCCTTTCCGGCGTCCCCCCTTCCCCCCCCCCACTCCCACCTGCCCCCTTCACCCCTCTCCAGCGTAGACCTCCCTTCTCGGCCGCCCCTGTAATGCCCCGGATTTTTCGGATATTTTTCGGATCATTTTAGTGGGTCTCGGAGTGTATTTTGTGCTTTACACGTGTTTTCCCCTGATGTGCCTTCAGAACTCTTTGCAGGGCAAACCGTGGCGTTCTACGACTCCGGGATAGTACCACTGCGTTGTGTTCCTTCCGAGGATCGCGGAGGTAATTTTTTCGTAATTTTCTGAATTTATCGAATTTTCGGGTTTTCCTATATATACTAACCCTTTCCTCTCTCCCCCTCTCATTCTCTCTTTCTCACTCTCTCTCTTCTCTCACGCCCTCTTTCTCCCCTCTCTTCTCCGGCGGCCGACGGAGCGAGGCGGGGGCGAGGCGGAGGCGGCGCGGGTGAGGACGCGGGCGAGGATGGGCGAGGATCGAGGCGGTGGAGGCGCGTGGGAGCTCGTGGCGCGGTCGCGAGCCGGCGAGGGTTTCACGGCGTTTCTTCGTGGATCGGCGTCCACGGTGCGCGTAATCTTCGGTGGAGGTAGGGTGATGGACCCTCAGCCCGTGTACTTCCTTTCCCGCGAGTTTCGTAGGCCGTGGTGAGCCGAGCGGGCTAAACGGGGCGTTTTGGGCAAAATGCATGATTTTGGGGTGTGAGCCGGATCTCCCGTTTTATGGTGTTTTTGGGCGATCCAGGGGTTTAGATGCATGCCTAGGAGCTTGGGGGAGGTTTCCCCTTTTGTTTCCCCTTCACCTGGGGGTGAACGGGGCGTGGCATGGCTTTTCCCGTGGTTTCCACCGTTTCCGGGCACGGACTGAGAACGCGCTATACTCCAGTAGCGCGTTCCTGAAGGTCGCGCTGCCCCGACCGAGCGCGTTCATCGGAGAAGATGAACAGTTTGGCGGTTCCTGTCGCGCTATAGGGCTATGGCGCGTTCTGGACTGTCGTGCTATGGAAACATAGCGCGACTTGGCTTGTCGCGCTATAGGTTCCTAGCGCGATCTGCGTTGTCGCGCTAGGGATACCTAGCGCGATATTCCTTGTCGTGCTAGGGTTCCCTAGCGCGTTCCGGCTTGTCGCGCTAGGTGATCCTAGCGCGATCTTACCTGTTGTCTTGTGCTCCCCTTGGGCCGTGTGTGTCTCGGACACCCCGTGGACTTCCGTGACCGTGTCTTTGGGTGTCCAGAGGGTTGGGTTACCTCGATTAACGTGCCCATCGGTTTAAGGGTCTGTGAGACCTTCTGGTGTTCCGATTGTGTTGTGTTGGTCCCCGGTCGACCCGGTTGTGACCCAGTGGTCGACCTTTGGCCTTGTGAGTGTCCCGGACACCCCATGAGTTCTGTGTCGGTGTTTTTGGGGTGTCGGGAGGGACCGTGTTACCTCGATTCGCGTGCCCGTCGGTGTGGTGGGTCCGGGTGACCCCATGTGTCCCGGGCTTTCGTGTTACGCTCGATCGAGTCACCGTGTGTCGGCGTGTGTGCGGAGGGGTCTCCCCCGCATGCCGTGGGTTTCTGTGGAAGGCGATTCCCGTGTGGGCCATGTGTTTGGCCTTGGACTGTGAGTCCAGTTGTCCGGCCTAGGGCTGGAGGTTTCCCGCTTGCTTCAAGATGGGAAATCGTCGTGGCGGCTTGTGTGCTGCCTTGGGAATCGTGCTTCTGTGTTTTCCGTGTGGCCCGTGTGAGTGGCCTTTGTCCCTTGCGTTCCCTTCTCGAGGGAGTGGTCTTGGCGACTCGTGAGTTGTCTCGGTACTTGTGCTACCGTGGTTTTAGACCTAGAGATTGGACTAGATTGACGGCTTTGTGCTGTTGCGTGCAACGGTCTTGACCCCGAGTCTTGTGACTCAAGGACCGTTGGGTGTAGTGCGTCTGGTGGACTGTCCAGAGTCCAGTGGCTTAGCGCCACTTGAGTTTTCTCGACTCTCGCGCACGGTGCGTGCGTGACCGGGGACTGTGAGTCCTGTGTCTTCTCCGACTGTGGTCACCGTGTGACGGGGCCGGTACGTGGGGTGTCCCCCGTACGTCGTCGGACGCAGACGTTGTTTTCCGTTGAGAGTCTACTCCTTCAGTGACCCTCCACTAGTCGTAGCCTACTAGTACGCGGGTGCTAGTCGCACCAGGGAGTGGTGTACGGGCCGACCTTTCGAGACGGTTTGTGGACCGGTTACCGTTGGGCCCCACGTCTTGCAGCCAGAGTCCGGCTGAGGGGAAAACCGGTCAGAGGGCCAGACCAGGGACGCGTGGTCTGTGTGTGCACACGTGGTTGGGGACTGTGGACGCACGTCGACGGGCGTGACCCCAGCTAGTCACTTGTTTGTGGTTACTTGTACGGTGTTCGCGCCTCGGGTAGGACCTACCACGTCAGGCGGTTCACCTGCGGTGCGGTGTAAGACGTCAGGGGACGCTACCGGCTGTGCTTCTAGTGGGTGGTACTCCTGTCGAGTACGGAGTGACAGACTGTCAGTCTCTGTGTCTTTGACCTTCGGGTTTTTGGTCGTGTTGACCGGTGAGTTCGGTTGTTTCACCTTGGCGCGTGTGTCGGTTCTTGCGCCGTGAGATTAGTACTAGTGGCTTTACCGAGGTTGGGTCTTGTTGTGCGGTGCCCGCGATCGGGTGGTCGGGGTTGCACCTTGGACAGCGTGTCCAGGTCGGCTGTGTCCGAGGGACAGGCCTCTACGGCGTGGTTGCCGTGTGTTCTTACTTCGGTAGGTGGTACTAGCGTGGTTCGGTAGCTTCGACTGTGTGATCGAGGTCTGCCTTCTTGCAGTAGGAGTAGCTGTAGTGCCGAGTTTTGACCGGCCACCGGTTTGCTGTTCCTGCTGTAGTTGTAGCTTCCTTTCCGCTACCGCCGTTGTTTCCGGTTGGGGTTCCGCGGGATCCCTGCTGAGTCTCTGTTTTGGAGACTCATTCCCTGCTTTTCAGGTGTAGCGGTTCTTCCTCGTGGTTCGAGGGTGCGGAGCGGAGGTTCTCAGTTGCCAGCTTGCCGGGCCGAGTGTTCACTTGGCATGTGGTACGCTTTACTGCTTTAGACTGTACTTTCTGTTGGACTGGACTCTGTTGTAGTTGTTTATTTATTTCTGTTAATTGTTGAGTTGTCCTGCTTTATTTCCTATTTCTTTGTGCCTCCACACTCCTTCTAGCCCTTCCGAGCCCTCCCGGCTCGTGGGCGGCGGTGCGAGTCTCGGGTTATCGGGCCTTCCCGGTAATCGGATTCTCGGGTCGTCACAGCTGGTATCAGAGCGGTGGTTGTGGACGTGCATAGGAATTCGAAATGTTGCAGTGATCAGAGTCCGTAAGGTCCAGTACAGTCGGCAGCTGGCTTAGGGTTTTGTGTTCGCTTTTCCGCCTTGTTTCTCGCTTGAGAGCTTGAGTGCGCTGTGCGGCGCTGTGAAGGTGGTTGCTGTCCGCGGCTTTCGTGCCAGCGTGGGGTCTAAGGATCGAGGTCGAGAGCCTTCTCCCTCATCGGTGGTGGCCCTGGTTGTGCTGCGTTGGGCAGAGGTTGCTGGCAGGCGTGAGCTCGCGGTGCTGCGTTCGAGGAATCTGCAGCGTGGTCAGGTGGCTGGTGCGGACTGTTCTTGGTTAAGTGGCCGTGAGCGTGCTCTGAGGGAGCTGCTGTCGGTTTTTGGTCACTCCAGCTTGAGGTTTGTCCAGCTCCTGAGGCGTTCTGATCGAGAAGTGTGCTCCGGTGAGCGGAATGTCTTCTCGGTGAGCTGCTGTTTCGTCGAGCCTGATGTTCTTGTCGCGCTCTGTGGCGTCAGAAATGACGTGTCGGTCCTGATTGTTCTGCTGATTTCGAGGCAGATTGGGCTGTGGTGTCCCAGTAAGTCTTGCTCCTGCGCTCTGTCAGTGGATGGGTTGTGTTCACCCTGGAGTTGGCTTGAGATGTGAAGGCTCCGCGGTGAGTTCGGGACTCGAGGATGAGCGTTGGCAGTTGTCGGTTATGGCTCGTGTTGCGGCTCTTGGCGTGGTGTGTTGCAGTTCGAGGAATTGCAGCGGTGGTGCATCGAGAGATGCTGTGATGGTGGTCCGACGTGACACTCGTCGAGTGTGTCGGAGGCGCTGACCTGATGGCAGCGATGGCTTTTCCTTGGTGTTGGATGGTGCTGTTTCCAGCATGTGCGAGGCTTGAGGTCAGGTCGAGCGTGGAGTTCTTCCGTTAGTCGGAAGTGCGCTGGTTTCTCCTTTGGTTGGAGAGATTGTGTTGGGTTAAGGTTCGTCGTCTTGCATTGCGTGTTCGGATTGGTTGGCCTTTTGTGCCATGAAGTCCGTGCGAGACGTGCTCCTTGTCTTGGCAGGGTGGTTGCCTGTGAGAAGTTGTGCCCATTCCCTTGTCGTGTGAGGGTGCTGGCGCTGTTCCGGAAGGACGAGTGCTGGTTGGGCGGTGTTTGCTTTCTCGGCTGTGCGCGCGGATCTGAGTGCGCAGCGGAAGCGTGGTGGGCTTGTGACCCACTAGTTCAGGATCGTAGCGTTGGTTGCTACGGGCGGATTCCTGAGTTTGCGTTGAGCATCGGAGGATGGGTTCCTCGGTGTGAAACCTGTTGTTGCCGTGCCGTTGCTCGAGGTTTTGTGGTTGTTGGCACTGGCAGGGTGGAGTGTTGGGAAAAGTGCTGACTAGTGTGCCGCATGAGTACCCTGTTCCTGTGTTGGAAGCCGTGTCAGGCGTCGGTGTTGGACCTGAATGGGGTTGTTGAGAATGTCGCCTGACGGTGGTCGAGGACGTGATGATCGGAGTCGGTGGCTTGGTGTCCGACTTGTGTTCCCAATCGTGTCCTCGCTTGAGATCGTGCTTTGAGGAAGTGGTCTCTGGCAGGCTGTGGGTTCCTGTTGGTTCTACGGTCTTGTCGGATTGTGACGGTGGAATGTTCGTTGCTTAGGGACCCGTGAGCTCTGTCCAGGTGGTGTCCCGTGGCTCTGTGGTAAGGGCGGAATCGGGATTGGCAGGTGTCCACTTGGATTGATCGAAGGATTTGATGAGACCAGATGGATGAGTGACGCCTGTGGGCGGAGGCCTTTTGTGAGGTGGGCGTCGGAGGATGGTCCTTGATAGGACGTTGGTGTCGCAAAGGTTATCCCTGGTTTGATGACTAGCATGGGGTGGTTCCCTATAAGTCTGAGTCCCGTGAGGTGATGACTGAAGACGCCATGTTCTGTCATTTGGATTCGTCGTGCTCCCCGAGAGGGTCGAGTTGGCGAGCGGTTAGTGACCAGTGGATGGTCTTTTCAGAGACAGAAGATGCTGGTTGTTGGGGCTCGAGCGTGGCGAGAGCCGTGTGCCAGCGAGACCTTTGGTGGTCGTTTCTGTGATGTGCCTTTCCGGATGGGATCTGGGCTTTGTCGGAGTTGTCTTCTGACGAGAGTTGGCACAGTGTTATGTCCGGCTTTCGGCTTGCCATGTGTGAGGTGTTCTTGGTGCTGAGCCGATGTGCTGGTTGCGGTCTGCTGAGATGGACTGCTTGAGCTGGTGGAGGCTCTGTTTTGGTTGCTCCCTGAGGAGGGTGTGCGACCTGTCAGCTGGCTGCGAAGCTGACGTGCGATTTGTCTGCTGACCATTGGATGGATCAGTAGCTGTTGCTCGTATCGAGGGTTGTGATTCTTCGGTGAGCGAGATCGTGGTTGCGGCGCCATGGTGGATTCTCGCGTTGTCTGAGGTGATGCCAGACTGTGTCCTTTGCTGTATGCCTGCTCTGTGGCCTGTGTGCTCGGCGCGAGGAGCGAGGTGTTGTGTGTGATTGTAAGTCTGGCTGTGTCCCTCAGGATCGGTTTTTTTTCGTGAGAATCGAGGTTTTCTGTGCTGGGGCTCTGACAGCGTGTCAGTTGATTCAACGTTCTTCCCCTGGGACTTCGTGCTTGGTCCTGAATTTCGAGGACGAAATTCCTTTAAGGGGGGAGGGCTGTAATGCCCCGGATTTTTCGGATATTTTTCGGATCATTTTAGTGGGTCTCGGAGTGTATTTTGTGCTTTACACGTGTTTTCCCCTGATGTGCCTTCGGAACTCTTTGCAGGGCAAACCGTGGCGTTCTACGACTCCGGGACAGTACCACTGCGTTGTGTTCCTTCCGAGGATCGCGGAGGTAATTTTTCGTAATTTTCTGAATTTATCGAATTTTCGGGTTTTCCTATATATACTAACCCTTTCCTCTCTCCCCCTCTCATTCTCTCTTTCTCACTCTCTCTCTTCTCTCACGCCCTCTTTCTCCCCTCTCTTCTCCGGCGGCCGACGGAGCGAGGCGGGGGCGAGGCGGAGGCGGCGCGGGTGAGGACGCGGGCGAGGATGGGCGAGGATCGAGGCGGTGGAGGCGCGTGGGAGCTCGTGGCGCGGTCGCGAGCCGGCGAGGGTTTCACGGCGTTTCTTCGTGGATCGGCGTCCACGGTGCGCGTAATCTTCGGTGGAGGTAGGGTGATGGACCCTCAGCCCGTGTACTTCCTTTCCCGCGAGTTTCGTAGGCCGTGGTGAGCCGAGCGGGCTAAACGGGGCGTTTTGGGCAAAATGCATGATTTTGGGGTGTGAGCCGGATCTCCCGTTTTATGGTGTTTTTGGGCGATCCAGGGGTTTAGATGCATGCCTAGGAGCTTGGGGGAGGTTTCCCCTTTTGTTTCCCCTTCACCTGGGGGTGAACGGGGCGTGGCATGGCTTTTCCCGTGGTTTCCACCGTTTCCGGGCACGGACTGAGAACGCGCTATACTCCAGTAGCGCGTTCCTGAAGGTCGCGCTGCCCCGACCGAGCGCGTTCATCGGAGAAGATGAACAGTTTGGCGGTTCCTGTCGCGCTATAGGGCTATGGCGCGTTCTGGACTGTCGTGCTATGGAAACATAGCGCGACTTGGCTTGTCGCGCTATAGGTTCCTAGCGCGATCTGCGTTGTCGCGCTAGGGATACCTAGCGCGATATTCCTTGTCGTGCTAGGGTTCCCTAGCGCGTTCCGGCTTGTCGCGCTAGGTGATCCTAGCGCGATCTTACCTGTTGTCTTGTGCTCCCCTTGGGCCGTGTGTGTCTCGGACACCCCGTGGACTTCCGTGACCGTGTCTTTGGGTGTCCAGAGGGTTGGGTTACCTCGATTAACGTGCCCATCGGTTTAAGGGTCTGTGAGACCTTCTGGTGTTCCGATTGTGTTGTGTTGGTCCCCGGTCGACCCGGTTGTGACCCAGTGGTCGACCTTTGGCCTTGTGAGTGTCCCGGACACCCCATGAGTTCTGTGTCGGTGTTTTTGGGGTGTCGGGAGGGACCGTGTTACCTCGATTCGCGTGCCCATCGGTGTGGTGGGTCCGGGTGACCCCATGTGTCCCGGGCTTTCGTGTTACGCTCGATCGAGTCACCGTGTGTCGGCGTGTGTGCGGAGGGGTCTCCCCCGCATGCCGTGGGTTTCTGTGGAAGGCGATTCCCGTGTGGGCCATGTGTTTGGCCTTGGACTGTGAGTCCAGTTGTCCGGCCTAGGGCTGGAGGTTTCCCGCTTGCTTCAAGATGGGAAATCGTCGTGGCGGCTTGTGTGCTGCCTTGGGAATCGTGCTTCTGTGTTTTCCGTGTGGCCCGTGTGAGTGGCCTTTGTCCCTTGCGTTCCCTTCTCGAGGGAGTGGTCTTGGCGACTCGTGAGTTGTCTCGGTACTTGTGCTACCGTGGTTTTAGACCTAGAGATTGGACTAGATTGACGGCTTTGTGCTGTTGCGTGCAACGGTCTTGACCCCGAGTCTTGTGACTCAAGGACCGTTGGGTGTAGTGCGTCTGGTGGACTGTCCAGAGTCCAGTGGCTTAGCGCCACTTGAGTTTTCTCGACTCTCGCGCACGGTGCGTGCGTGACCGGGGACTGTGAGTCCTGTGTCTTCTCCGACTGTGGTCACCGTGTGACGGGGCCGGTACGTGGGGTGTCCCCCGTACGTCGTCGGACGCAGACGTTGTTTTCCGTTGAGAGTCTACTCCTTCAGTGACCCTCCACTAGTCGTAGCCTACTAGTACGCGGGTGCTAGTCGCACCAGGGAGTGGTGTACGGGCCTACCTTCGAGACGGTTTGTGACCGGTTACCGTTGGGCCCCACGTCTTGCAGCCAGAGTCCGGCTGAGGGGGAAAACCGGTCAGAGGGCCAGACCAGGGACGCGTGGTCTGTGTGTGCACACGTGGTTGGGGACTGTGGACGCACGTCGACGGGCGTGACCCCAGCTAGTCACTTGTTTGTGGTTACTTGTACGGTGTTCGCGCCTCGGGTAGGACCTACCACGTCAGGCGGTTCACCTGCGGTGCGGTGTAAGACGTCAGGGGACGCTACCGGCTGTGCTTCTAGTGGGTGGTACTCCTGTCGAGTACGGAGTGACAGACTGTCAGTTTCTGTGTCTTTGACCTTCGGGTTTTTGGTCGTGTTGACCGGTGAGTTCGGTTGTTTCACCTTGGCGCGTGTGTCGGTTCTTGCGCCGTGAGATTAGTACTAGTGGCTTTACCGAGGTTGGGTCTTGTTGTGCGGTGCCCGCGATCGGGTGGTCGGGGTTGCACCTTGGACAGCGTGTCCAGGTCGGCTGTGTCCGAGGGACAGGCCTCTACGGCGTGGTTGCCGTGTGTTCTTACTTCGGTAGGTGGTACTAGCGTGGTTCGGTAGCTTCGACTGTGTGATCGAGGTCTGCCTTCTTGCAGTAGGAGTAGCTGTAGTGCCGAGTTTTGACCGGCCACCGGTTTGCTGTTCCTGCTGTAGTTGTAGCTTCCTTTCCGCTACCGCCGTTGTTTCCGGTTGGGGTTCCGCGGGATCCCTGCTGAGTCTCTGTTTTGGAGACTCATTCCCTGCTTTTCAGGTGTAGCGGTTCTTCCTCGTGGTTCGAGGGTGCGGAGCGGGGGTTCTCAGTTGCCAGCTTGTCGGGCCGAGTGTTCACTTGGCATGTGGTACGCTTTACTGCTTTAGACTGTACTTTCTGTTGGACTGGACTCTGTTGTAGTTGTTTATTTATTTCTGTTAATTGTTGAGTTGTCCTGCTTTATTTCCTATTTCTTTGTGCCTCCACACTCCTTCTAGCCCTTCCGAGCCCTCCCAGCTCGTGGGCGGCGGTGCGAGTCTCGGGTTATCGGGCCTTCCCGGTAATCGGATTCTCGGGTCGTCACAGCCCCTCTGCCTTCCCCCTCTCCGATCCACTGCCTTCCCCCGCCCCGGCATCCCGTCCCCCTCCCTCGGGCTATCCGCCTCCGCCGTCCCCCCCCCTCTCCCGCCGCTCCCCGCAACCCCCTCTTCTACGCTAATCCTCTCCCCGGCCTCCCCCCTCCCCTCATCGCTGCTTCCCCCCCCTTCATGCGTTGCCTTCCCCACTACCCCATCCCTTGGTCCACTTCCCCCCCCCCCCCCATTCCCCTCCTCCGGCGTCCCTCCTTCTCCGCCTTCCCTCCCTCCTTGTCCCCCCCGCTCCTGTGCCCCCCCCCCCCCCTTCATCCTCCCCTTACCAAACCCTTTTGTCCCCCTCCCCTGGGCCTTTCGGCACTTGTGTGGTTCTCCGGACGAAGAAGTGCCCAGCTGGTCGCACTTGCAGGTGACGGGTATCCCTTGGTTCATCCAGAGCTCGGAGACGCTTGGCTTATCCCCAAGCACCTCTCGGATGCTTGCCTCCCGAGTATCTCTTACACTCCGCTATTTGTTTAAGCGGTTCGGAAGCCTTGTGCTCCTCGAGGCTATCAGTCGCCTTCGGTTCAACAGCTGCCCCATCGTCGTCAGGAGTCCTCCGCCCTCTGATAGTTGCTGTTATTTTACTGTTTTCATCTTATGTAGCTCGTTGGGCTGTTTGTCTTCAAGGGCCAGAGAGGGTTGTATCTTCGTGGTTTGGTCTTTGTCCCCCTTGTATTCTGTTACTTATGTGAAATGAAAGTACTCTCTTGATTCCAAAAAAAAAGTGATATATTTTTTATGTGTGCTGATATATTTTTGAGGTGTCTGTATTTAGAGCTCCCTGTCTCCTTGTACATAAGTTGATGAGTTTTTGACCAGACACCGTGGATGAATCTCTCTCTCTCTCATATCTCGTGGATGTAGGTCTTGGACCGAATCACATAAATCTAATCTATTACATATTTATTTTATTTTCTTTAACATAATATTCTAAAGTAGATTAATATATTACAATGTTATGATATCAACACATAAATGTATCAACATAATGAATAAGAGTAATGATTTGTGGACCGAATTCGGTGCACAAAGTCATCTCGAAATGCAACGGTTGATCTCGTTGGCCTAAGAAAAAAATGAAAAGACTCTCTCTGCATAGAAAAGGATGCCCGCGTACCCCGTACGGTGTATTTTTTTAAATATTAAATACGGAACGCGTCAGGAAAAAATACAAGAATAAAATATTTTGTGAAAGAGTGAAACATATTGTTCCACAGATGTAATATTTGGTATAGAATTGAAACATTTTGTTAAGTTTCGTTCTTATAACAAAATATTTTCATTTCTATAGTGTTTTAACCTTATAACAAATGTTACGTTAACGTAATAAAATATTTTATTTCTACCGTGTTTTATCCTTATAACAAATATTATGTTCACGTAATAAAATGTTTCATTTATACAAAATATTTCATTCCTATAATAAAATGTTTCATTCATATATAAAATATTTTACTCTTTCATAAAATATTTTTATATATATTTTCTCGATGAGCGTGTCATGTATTTAATATTTAAAAAAGTGCGTCGTACGGGATCTGACGCGGACGTCCTTTTCTGTGCAGGAAGAGTCTTTTCAACTTTTTTTAGACCAATGAGATCAATCGTCATATTTTGATATGACTCTGTGTACCGAATTTGATGCACAAAATATTACTCGATCAATAATGTTGCCCGAGCTCCGGCGACGACCAAATAATGGTGTCCCTCGGCCTAACGACTTTTATGGATATTTCTGTCATAGTCACAATGATATTACTTTAATGGATGTGGTTGCTGCCATCTAGAGTGACTTTTGTGATCATCCCCTCCCTCCCAATTAGGATGTTGACAGATTTTTTCTTTATTGCTCTTATTCTTTAAAGCGGATATTCCTTCTGATTGTGCCGATTTTTTAGCCCCTCAATCTGTGTAACTTTGCAGGTAAAAGCACTTTTATTGTGCTCACTGACAGACTATCTTTATTGATTCTCGAGATTATTTCTTCGGAGCAGGCAACATCCGTGAAAGACAAGTTTCTCGTTGTCTCTCTTGCTCAGATGTTGATAGAAGAGCTAGGAAGGGATGTTAAGAGGGCATAATGTTATTTTCAAGTGTGATATATATATATATGGCCATTAGGCTAGGGTTCATTTGTTTCGGATGTTAAAGAAGGAGAATATTTGAAAATATCTACAAAGTACACTTGTCATGGTGTCAGAGATTTTTGAAATAAAAAAATCTCATTTGACAACCTCACGTGCACTCCGCCAAATTCGTCTGCATCCTCCATCGTCGACCATGCCATTCGCCTTCTCAATCCCAATTAAACTTCGGTTATAAATGATCGGTGGAGTTTAAATACAGGTTTTAAGATAGAAGGGTACGACACAAGTGGGTTTTGAGATATCAAAGATTTTAATGATTAGATTCTCAAAATCTCTCCCCATGATTTGGTTAGAATGATATCTAAGTCTCCACAAAAAATAAAAAATGGGAACCTATATCATTGACATTTGTTGTCTGGAATTAAATTCTGAGTTATTTTTAGAAAAAGTAATTAAATTCTTAACGATTAAGTGAGATCCATATGTTTTCACAATCCTTGTATTAAAATCTTTAATTTCTCACTGATCTTCCCTAACGAGACTTAAGAGAAACTTAGGCTACGTCGAGTGTGGAGATTTTTCAAAATCTCTAGAGAGAGGAAGTGATATATGTTGATGCAAGTTTTGGAGATTTTGAAATCTATTTTTTTTATCTCTATCTCTCTCTAAATTTTAAAATTCGTATAAAGTAAAAGTTGATAGTAGACTGGATATTTAGAAATGATTTTGAGGTGACGGAGAAAAATCCCTCCCCACCATCCATTCCAAACCCAGCCTTAATTAGACCAAGTAGACAGGGAGAGCGGAAACAACACTGCCCAAACCCAAGGATAAAAAGTTTGATAAAAATTTGAACCAGAGGGTATAAATCGTATGACAAAAAAGTCCAGTGGATTGGACAATGAATTGAACCGGCGAAAAAAACCCGATTATAACATATGTCATAGATTAGATCGCTAGTACTCTGGTAAATAGTTATGCCCAACCGAGCTAAATAGGATAAAAGAGAATGATACATTTTATGCCGCAGGTTAGGCCTAATTAAGTTTCCAATCCGATCTCTAAGGCAGATATGCACAATAATTATATCTGCAGCAGTGAATCGGAATCCAATAAATGACTACAAAGGAAAGAGGGAATAATAAATACATACATATATATCTCCTACCCATATAAATCGGTTGGTAAAAACAATTCGAATTTGTCATCTATTGACGTAAACAAAGAAATTTCTTATGTGAGTAGAGTTACTTCACAAGGATGCAGTGGCATATTCTTTATTCACTTTTCTGTGAAAATAAATAAGCGAAAACAATTATTCCTTCAAATGAAAAGGCGGAAGGGGGGGGGGGGAGGGGAAGAGAGGAAGAAAGAAAGGGATTAAAGATAGAACTGTATCTTGTTCTGGCACCCATGCATGGCCTTATGATCTCCACACGATCGAACAGTATCTATGGAATGGAACAGTATCTATGATCTTCACACCCACGTAGCTCTTGAACTTAATTTGACGTGCAGAATGGAGGGATCGAGATGCTCTGATTTCCCACGCCTTACCTTCGTCTTCCAGACGAGCTAGCGGCTGCTCGTATTAATGCGACCCTCCGCGGAGGACCGATCAGAGGAGTTGTCCGCTTCCTCCTCCTCAGAGGTATCTGACTTCATGGCCTCCAAATCCCTCAGCACCTCCTCCATCTCCGGCCGCTTCTCCGGCTGCCAGTTGCAGCACCTGACGGCAACCTGCAGAAGCTTCACCATGCCGTCGGTAGCGCTCTTCTGGCCACCGGCGACCTCAGAGTCAAAGACTTCACCGGTCCATTCTTCCCTCACCGCCCGACGGACCCAGCTGCACAGCTCCACCCCCTGGACCCCCCGCGGCGCCGAGTGGTGGGGGACCCTGCCGGTGACGAGCTCGAGGAGGAGGCACCCGTAGCTCCACACGTCGGACTTCATCGACACCCTCCGGAGGTTCTCGTATTCCGGGGACTTGTACGCCATCATGCGCTGGACGGCGACCGATGGGGCGATCAGGGTGGCGAGGCCGTAGTCGGAGACGAGCACCGTGTCGTTCTCCCCTAGGAGGACGTTGGTGGCCTTGAGGTTCCCGTGAGGAACCACGTCTGATTCCTCGCAGCGCCGGTGCAGGAACTCCATGGCTCTCGCCACGCCTTGCGCCACCTGCGAGAATCGAACGACGATGCCAACAGAAAAGGAAGTTCCATTAACCTATCTTTTTCCCCGAGTAAACGGTGACAATTTTGAATTTATACTCCATTTAGGACTGTCTGTAGCACGGTCTGGGTAGACGCAGGCCCAAGCCCGGCTCAAGCCCACTTTTCTACATCTTAGTCCAGATCCAAAATAGATCAGGCTTTACTTGGGCTTAATTTAAATGCCCAAACTTGTTTAAAAGGGGTAGATATATAAAATGATAGGTGATGGTAAGTATGATGATCTTAAATTAAGGTGTCTTAGGTATATAGAGTTTATGAGGTAATTTTTACATGTTTGTGATTCTTTCATAATTAGTATATTTATTTATTTTATTTTATATCCCGAACGCACCTGCAGCCTCGAGTTCCACCTGAAGGGCACCCTGTTCGCTCCTCTCCCTCCTGCGCACAGCAGCCATATATTAACACCGAGAGATATCCCGTTAGCTTGCTGGCTCTACCGGAGCAAATTTTAGAGACTATTATGGGAATTAATGCAACAAGGAGCAGATGTTAATGTTGCTCACCGTGGATGCGATCGAAGAGATTTCCATGGGGTGCGTAGTTGTGGATCAGCAGCTTCTCCTGTCCGGAATGGTAGAAGCCTAACAACGGCAGCAGGTTGGGGTGCCTCATTCTGCCGAGGACCCCCACCTTCCTCTCGAACTCCTCACTGGTCAGAGGTTTCACCTCCCTCAACCTCTTAACCACCACCACTCGCTCCCCCTGGAGCATCGCCTTGTAGCAGCCGCCGAAGCTTCCCCTTCCCAGATCCTCCGCCGAGGACCTCAGAAGATCCCGGACGTCGATGCCGACTACCCCCTCCATTAAGACTAGCCCGCCACCGTCCTTTCCGGTTGTGCCATTCACCTCGCCTTCCTTGATCTCGCTGCATGTCCCCTCATCGCCAGCTCCTGCCCACCTCTCCTTGGCCTCCTCGGTGGTCTTCGACCTTTTGTGGAAGTCGTAGAGCAGTGCGAGCAAGACGACCAGGGCGATCAAGCACACAGCACCGAAGGCCATCAGCAGGGGTGACTTGATGAGCTTGTTCCGCTCCTTGTGTTGGGGACCAGGAGACGGGACCAAATGATCCATACTGATGGGGGGAGCCGGGGGGCGCGGCCGGGAGCATGCGGCGGTTGTGGGTGGACCGCACAGCCCTGGGTTTCCTTGGTAGGAGGAGGAGTCGAGGGACAGCAGGGTCTGCGTTGCGGGGATCTCGCCGGTGAGGTTGTTGTACGACACGTTGAATGCTGTTAAATTCGCTTGGCTGAATGGAGGGATGCTGCCGGTGAAGTAGTTGTTGTGGAGCTGCAACGAGCTCAGGTGCGGGAGCCGGAGCAGGGACTCAGAGATGGAGCCCGAGAACATGTTCTCGGAGAGGTCCACGGAGGTCATGCCGGGGTTGGAGGAGAAATCCATCATGTCTCCGGAGATGGAGTTGCGCCTCAGGCTGAGCAAGACTAGGTCGGTGAGATTGGCCAGTGCGTTGGGTTCAAGTCGGCCGGAGAGACCGAGCTCTTCTAGTGCCACTGACATTACGTGGCCGCCGGCGCAGCGGATTCCGAACCATGAGCTGAACTCCGGCAGAACGCATGGGAGGCCGACCCAAGACTCATCGAGCAGGCGGCTGCGGAGGGCCCTGCGGAGAGCGGCGAGCGCATCTCGCTCGACCGCGGGGTCGCCGGCGGCGGCGGTAGAGATTGAAAGAGCGAAGAGGAGAAGGGTTGCCACATGAGGTGCGTGGATTATGCATCCCTTCATGGGGTTTGCCATGCCATGCGCAGATGCCTGGGCGGGCAACTCAACCGGGATTTCCTTGGACATTACTTCATTTTATAACAAGCTAGATAACAAAAAACCTGGCTTTGTGAGTGTCACGAGCGAGGTGACAGTATCTGCTGTATTCCATGGATATTCTCATGCCAGCTGCGTAAGCGGTAGGGAGAAAAGGAAGCCCGGGTGGAGATGTCGTTGCCGATGGTTGTCAATTGGCTCCATTTCTTGAGATCTCGAGGGGTTAAGGTTGGAGTTTGGCATCAACATAACAGAAAAAATTAATTTAAAGGGATAGCATGCATACTCTCAAACTTTTTCACATTCTACCCTATACTCCATAATCCTCTGTATATCTTCTGTCTTCATAATAAAATTGATGAGGTTTCTAGATTTCGACCCCTATAATTTATACTCTATTAGACATCAGCCCCCTAATGCAATTACATATTCATAAGTCATTGAATTCTTTAACCCTTATTAAAAAATCTCTCGAGTTAAAAAACGTCTAAAAAAGAAATATTATATGAAATATTCCTTTCTTCACAGTCTGTTATATTTTTCTACTCAAATGGCTCTTGAGTAGAGAGAGAGAGAGAGAGAGAGAGAGAGAGAGAGAGAGAGAGGAGGGGACGTCGAATTGGGGGTCTCCCTCTACGACGTCGGCAACCTCACCCAGTGGGGTCAGGTGCACAATGAGAGAGTATGAGTGAGAGAGAATGAGAGTGACAGAGAGAGTGTGAGAGTGAGAGGAGGGGGAAGAGAGAGAGAGAGAGAGATCCATTGAGAGGGGAGAGAGGGAAGAGATGTATTGAGAGAGATCAAGCGAGGTGAGAAGATCGACACCTCTGATTTCAATCATCTCCTTCCTTTTTTACCTAAGAATGTGGAGGCGATGAGAGAGAGAGAGATGGCCTCCGACGGAGATGGTAGCATACCACTGCTGCACGTCTTGGTGTTCCCCTACTAGGCGCAGGGCCACATGATCCCTTTCCTTGACCTCGCCACCACTTCGGCGGAGATAGGGGATCAGGGGTGGGGCAAGGGGAACTCCGGTGAGGAGGGGAGAGCCAGGGTGGGGGGGAGGGATCCGATGGGGAGGGTGAGTTCTATGGGTGGGGGTTGAGGGGGATGACATTGGTAGGATTGGGGGGGTTCCGGTGGGGAGGGGGGTTCCAGGAGTGGAGCTGGTGGGGGGAGGACACTGACGGCAGGAGGGTGGGATCCATGGGTAGGGGTAGGGGGAGGACACCGGCGAGAGGGGAGACCTAGGGCGGGCCACTCCGGGAAGGGAGGGTTCTGGTGGGGAGGGGGGTTCTAGGAGTGGGGTTGGTGGGGGGAGGACATCGAAGGGAGGGGTGAGCCAGGGTGGGGGAGAGAGGGGTTGGTTTCACGAGTGAGGGTGTGGGGAAGACACTGGCGAGAGGGGGAGCAATTCCGCTCTCTCTCTCTCTCTCTCTCTTACTCTCTCTCTTTTTGACCCTTGGGTCAAAGAGTCTGCGAAGGGCATTGGCGTCTTTTTTGCTACACAACTTAACATATACTATGGTTAAGTTAGAGAAGTGGACGGAGACTGACAATATGGGTGTTTTACTATAACGGTAATGATTCGAGTGACTTATTAATAAATAGTGTAATTGTAGGGGCTTATTTATAATATCAAAATATTACATGGGCTTATTCTTAAAAAAACCCTAAATTGATTTAGTTGAGTTCTAGTAGTTGGCTAGGGTACGGTAACTACAAGCATCTAAAGTCTGAGTCTTGAAGGGCAGAGAAGGCCCAAGCCCTAATCTTGCCAGATCACACTAGCTAGTGATCAGGGCCCCTTGAGCGATTGTGGGGAATAATAACCCTTGACCAAGTAGAGAGAGAGAGAGAGGATAATTAGATGTTTTTTTGGGAAATGATTGCACCTAGTTGGGTGTTGCTCATCTTATGGAAGCTCCCCATGTCAGGGAAAGGAGGATTTATGATATGGGACTAAAGTCCCAGGTGCCCACCCGGGCCCTCCGCTCAAGCCTGGGTCCTGCACTGGGCCGGCCCGAGGTCGGCATATTCATGGGCTTTTGGGGTTATCCAGCCCATGGCTCCATCGTAACTAATATTGTTTCGGTTATATCTTTCAAGTTCCAATATCATCATAATTAATAAAGTACTCTATCAAAGGTATAAAACTATAAGCTTTTAGAAGAATATACAACAAAATATGAAAGATTTTAAGGGTACATATGTCATCATTTTGATTATCTGCGGAGATTAACTTAAGGTCGATTAGCCTTTTTCTTCTCTTAATCTAACTAAAATTAAGTTAAACAAATGCTTGATGGCAGTATGAAGAATATAGATGGCAATGGCATGGAATATATATATATATATATATATATATATATATATATATATATATATATATGTATATGACATGGAATATAATCAATTATGAGAATATAGATGGCAATATGAAGAATATCAGGGATATAGTAGAGTAAGGCAGATTCTGAGGGTACATATGCAATTATTTCAACTTTATTTGTTTATTTTTTGAGAAATGAACTATTTTATCTCCCCCCCCCCCCTTTTTCTCTTTTAGACTGCACCATCTTTCGACTCATCAAACAAGTTTTTTTGTGATTACTCCACAAATCATAATTTAGTGGAAAATTTAAAAGTGAATGTGAATAATTTAGTACTTGAGATTTAATCACTTGCCAAATACC
The DNA here is from genome assembly GCA_022559845.1 of Amorphophallus konjac. NCBI lineage: Eukaryota > Viridiplantae > Streptophyta > Magnoliopsida > Alismatales > Araceae > Amorphophallus > Amorphophallus konjac. The sequence continues at coordinate 196,585 of JAHNEJ010003341.1, read as the reverse complement.
AACAATGGAGGCTGTATGCTTATAAGGCAGTTACCCCCACTTCCTTGTCAAGGGTTTCTTTTACTATAAAAAGGATAAAACCACCTCCATTTTGGGGTCTGTATACTCTTTTGTTTTTAGTCTCTACGAAAAAAAAAATTATAGGATACCTTTTTCACTCACTTTTATGTTTTAATGTACGTGAAGAGATTTTTGCATTTTAATTATGGAAAATTTATCTAGGAGGGAAGGATTCGAATCATCAAAACCTGTTGGCCTTACCATGCACTTGGCAACGTACGTACGCCCCATCTTGATTTCTATTTGACATTAAAAAATAGTATTAATTATATATCTTTTTTTTGATATTCATCAATTCTAGACTTAATTCTCAACAATACGTTAGTTAATAGAGATCAGAATAATTACAATAAATACATATAGTATAGGATATCTTGTTGTTCTTGCTTTGTATTTGGAGAATCAATAAAACCACGACATGCATCAAAGGAAACTACCGAGTCACATGATTATTCTCTCGTTCAAAGACCATATTTTTCTTGCATTATGAAAGAATGTATAATTAAAAATAAATCGCACACTCGAATTCATGTTTCATGTGGAAACATAGACTTAATATTACCACCGTTAGGGATGAGATCAAAAAGGGATCACGAGATTTTATGGTATTGCGAGGGGAATGATCAATGATCAGAAGGTAAGCTACGAAGGAAAATTTAATTATATATATATATATATATATATATATATATATAACCAGAAAAAGTTTTAGGGGAGAATTGAGTCGATCAATGTATATATATACCTATAGAAAAAGTCTCAATATATAGCAGATAAGATGCAGGGGCCGGGGAAATCTAGGATAAGGGAAATTAAGCAGATTATCGTGCAAGTGGTGGAGTCTAGTTGAGCCTACAAGGGATGAGTATGGAAAATGACCAAGTATCGTCTAATAAGGGTGGAAACCCACACCAGTGAGAGCTAGTGATAGCTCATGTGATCAGATCAAATCTAATACATCCCTCCAACAATGAATACAATCAATGGGTAGACTTGTAAATGGAGTGGATAATGTGATATTTGAATTTATCTTTGATTAATAATTGAATTATTTGATATCTGATTAAATTATTCGTAAGATATTTTATCTAGATAATTATATGAATACACGAATATGAATTTGGTTTAAATTTTAAATAGATAATTACCACGGCTACTTGGAGGTGAGTCTTGCGAACTGTGCAGGAGCACCATGGTTATTTTCTCAAAAAAAGAAAGGGTGGATATTATTTTTATTTTGAGAGAGATTATCAAAAGATTGGACTTCATCCTAAAAATAAGAAAGGGCTTACCAAAGGGATGTAAGTAAAATTCATATTTCTAAATTTTATTTTGAGAGAAGGAAGAGGTAAAAAAGAATGACCAAACAACATATTAGTATCTGAGTTACTTAATTATATATAGGGTATGTTGATGCTTAGATATTCATCTAATGGTTCATATTTAGGGTAGACGAGGTCCAACGGTGGCGACGATGATCTGACCAAAAGAGATGTTGCCAGCCATGGTGGGGGACTATTTGGGGTGAGGCGGTGGTGCCGATCGAGGTGGGCTAGCGGGGTGGGGCTGGGCTGGGGTGGGGGGAAGAAACCGTCGCCTGGTGAGAGGGCACGGGGACAGGGGAAGAAAGGTCTGTCATGTAGACCTATAAACGGAGCGGATATTGTGATATCCGAATTCGTATAAGATTAATAATCGGATTATTAGATATCTGATTCGAATTATCTGTCATATATTTTATTCATATAATTATCTAATCAAACTAATTCAAATTCAGTTCAAATTTTAAACGGATAATAGCCAGACCTACTTAGAGGTGAGTCGTGCGAGTCGCGCACGAACGTATTGAGTTATTTTTTAAGAAAAGAAATAGTGGATATTATTTTTATTTTGGAAGTTGTTATCAAAATATTAGATTTCATTCTAAAAAATAAGGGAGGGCTTACCAAATAGGTATAAGTGTGTTCTTATTTCTAAAATTTATTTTGAGAGAAAAAAGTAAAAAAGAGCAATCAAATAATATACAATATGTAGATCTTTAGATATTCATCTGATGGTTCATATTCAGTCGGATAATATCCAACACGGATATCTCAATATATATCCGAATTCGTATCCGATTAATAATCTTTTTTTTTTAACTCAAAAGGCCAGAGATTGTGCCAGGGAGAGCGCACCCCTACCTCAGCAAGGAGTGATGTTCCCGTTCCACCAAGCACGACCAATGGCTATATATATATTTATTAATGGAGAAGATCACAAGTACATGGACAGGAGGCCACAAAGGAAGGCCATAACCAAGACTCAAGAAGAAAGATACAAGATGTAAAACCTAATAGGGATGACGGAAACTAGGAAAACCAGCTTTATCCACAAAAATCGCTCCGGCCTCTGGTAACAACTGGGAGGTCCCTCGCAGCCATATAAACCACACTATTCCCCAGGTCGCATGCACTAGATGCTAAAGAATCTGCCACATTGTTGCCTTCCCTATAGATGTGTTTAACTGGGCATTTGATTACCTGCAACATACTGAGAATACCCTGCCACCAGGGATAAACGGACCAATGAGGCACAACCTTCTTTTGAATCGCTCCAACTAGTGTAGCTGAATCTGAGAAAATAGCAGATAAAACAAGTCCTCGCTCCAAAGCTAGCCTCAACCCATCATGGAGTGCTCTTGTTTCAACAAGGAGGCTGGTACCAAATCCATAGTAAAAGGAGAAGCCCAACCTGAAGTCTCCAGAAGAATCTCTCATACACCCGCCGCCCCCACAATAACCTGGATTCCCTTTGGATGCCCCATCAACATTAAGACAGTAGTTGGCCTCTGGAGGACACCATTTGACAAGGACCATTTTTTTGATTCTGGCTTTCGGCTTAATATTGAACCTTTGGAGAATAAGGGCCTCCTCCTGAGAAATAGGTTGGTGGAAAAGAATTCCCTCAATGGTTGCAGTAATTGTTTGAAGAATCCTCCATTGTATCTTGTTTTTATTGAAGCTAACTCCATCAAAATGAGCCGCACACCTAGCCTTCCAGATCTCCCACATCAACAAGATGAACCCCAAGAAACTGACAAAATAAAAGGCCGACTGCATAGAGGATGTAGTAAGAAAACTCCAACATCGAATATTAATTATATTGCTAAGACTGACCTTGTTGCTAATCAGAGGCGCCACCCAAGCCCATAAGCCAGCAGCTAGATCACTAAAGAGGAACAAATGATTTAAATCTTCCTGATCAGGACACCTGCAACAGACACATTTAGAGACAAAAGGCACTCCACAATCGGCAACACGGCTATCCACCTGCACTACCCAATGCATTATTCTCCACGCAAACATAGTGCCTCTAGGAGGGAAAGCCTGATGCCAGAGCTTTCTCCAAGCACATCTGTGAACACCATGCAGAGATACAAGTTTATAAGCTGATGAGGAAGAAAACTCACCAGTGGCACTACTCGTCCAAAAATAGAAATCCAATTCAGGAGCAAGAGCATGCCGAAGAGCATCATATGACAAAGGAAGTCGCTGCCACAATTGATGATCCGCCTTCAATAGCATGTCCTTGAGGCTAACGCGCTAGCATTGCTCATCGCCGGGCATATGAGTCATGTGTTGTATAAGCGGCCTGTCCCCAATCCAGGTATCACGTAGGAAATCAATATCCGCCCCATTATCAAGTATCCACCGTGAATAAAGTAAGACTGCCTCCTTTGCCTTATGGAAAACGCCCTTAGAGACACCATCTGGGAAAGGATTTTCAATATCCGTAATGTGAGTCTTCAAGAACCTCTGATTAACATAGCGGGATCACAAAGAATCACCATGCAAAATATTCCATAGCTGTTTGGCAGTGAGGGCAGTCTGTATATGATCCAGGCTACGGAACCTCAAACCCCCTTCCTCCAGTGGCTTCTGAAGATCTGACCAGGCAACCCAGTGTCTCTTTTTCAGCTCCTCAGACCCACCCCAAAAAAAATTAGCACAAAGCCGATCGACATGCTTACCGACCGTCTTGGGAATAGTAGAGGATGAGGTAAGATACACCGGGAGGCTTCGTAAGACCGATCTAATAAGCACCGCTCAACTCGCTTGTGATAACAACTGAGCACGCCACCCTGCAAGCCTCCCATTCACCTTGTCGATGAGAGGGCAAAATTCAGAGGAAGTCAGCCTCTCGGCCTTAAGTGTAACGCCAAGATATCGCAAACTTCCAACATGTTGCTTGTAACCCGTCATTTGATGAATTCTCTGCACAATGTTCCTTGAAGCTTTGGAGGATAACATGAAACAACTCTTCCCAGCATTAATTTTTTGACCTGAGCATCTCTCATAATCCCGCAAGAAGTTGAGCAACTTCCTAACATTCCTGATCTCTGCATTAGTAAATATGAGGGTGTTGTCTATAAAACGTATGCAATCGGTGGGTTGCGAATCCAAACCGCCGCCGAACAAACAAAGACGTCGATTAATAATCGGATAATATGATATCTGATTAAATTATCCACGAAATATTTTATTCAGATAATTATCTGATCAAACGAATACGAATTCGAATTCGATTCGAATTTTAAACAGATAATTGATAGGCCTACTGTTAGGTGAGGTGGGAGACGACCGAGTCGGCCCGAACCTGATGTGACTCAGACGTATTAAGAACGATCCCGATCCAATACAGATCACCGAGTCGACAAACTTTGACTCGGACACCATCCTTGTTTATTGCAAAGAAAGTCATGTCCAGCTTCGTTCATGTTTATCATTGTGGACTAGTCCGTACGATGAATCACAGCGGCCCCGTATAGATACGATTAAATCTCGTCCGGTAAGGCCACAGATTATTCGGACTATTTTATGACAGAAATGGTCCTGTGAGCGTGGGGAGCAAAATTAACATGCATCCAAAGTAACTTGGGCCCGAAAGTCCATGCAATTGGGCTACGTGCACATCAAGACAGAGGCCGACAATTAACATGCATGGCTGCAACCACACCGGGGGATGTCACCGGCGCCACTCATGGTCCCATCAAGGAGTGATTAATTGGCAGATTCTGATTCCTTTCAGTCGGCAACTTGGCTGCCGTTCTGTTTCTCATCTACGGATTACACACTCTTGCAGAGTCTGTGCAGAACGTTGACTGATCAACTCCTTCAATTCTTCTTCCAAGATATGTTTTTTTTTGGTGCGTGCGAGCTCGGCCATAATTATCAACCCATTCGACGACTGCGCCCACCGTTTCTGAAGAATCCACTTCACTGCTATGAACAACGCGCACGTTCGGATCAAATTAGAGTGACGAAGCTACTACTAATGGACGGTGTCATATCAACAGGGGAAGACAACGTACGAAGGTCCAACATGTTCTTGTCACCTACGTAGAGGTTTAGTCACGATCGACGGTGCATGCATGTGCGTGAAGGCCGGCCATTAAGTTGGACGCGCACAGGTGAGGCGAAGCTGGGGGTCCAAGTTGTTTCCCCTACCTATATATATATATATGCACCGATCGGCCCACACTAAAAACTACTGACTGCATCAAGGAGTGCTCAAACATGCAGTTCTTGAGACTCACACCAACATCCATTTTTTAAATGAAAAATGGAGAGAGTAAACAATGCCAGGGTTAATCTGTTGCTTTGAGATAATTTTGTGTTCCCAAGAGTCCAAGACCCCTTTGGGGAAATAACATGGATTTTTTTTTTTTACATCTCCAGAAGCATGCCATTCCTTTTCATGCAGGGAAGACCTTGTAATAATATTTAAGAAATATATAAATCGTAAGACACGACAAAAATCCCTTTAATTACAACTATAATTTTTAGGCATCGGATGGAAATCTCGTGACTCCTCCATGATTATAAGAGACAGGTGAACGTCACATCATCCCACAGTCCCACTTAATGATATCTCAAGTCGGAACTGATGCCTGTACAGAGGAAGGTGTAGAAGTTAATTTGGTGCGTATCGGGCAACATTCCAATTTCTACATAGTTTATGCCTTTGTGACCGAGGTTTGCGACGTCTCGGTATTCTCGGTCACGATTAGAGACGGTGCAGTATCAACTCGGTCCGTTTTAATCTACCTCATAAAATATTAAATAAAAAAAACTCTTTATATATATAATATATATATAAAATATATATAAAATAATACAATAAATTTTTTAACTCAGTAGTGTACTCTGTTTAAGACGTCTTGGGTTCAAACTGTCTTAAGATTTTGAGTTTTTTATATAAAAATCTTAAAAAGAAATCAAAATAACATATGTAATTAGTGAGTTTCAAACTTAAATCACCCCCAAATTGATGAAAATATTTAACCACCTTACTTATATAATATTTTATATTTAAAATATAATATTAAATATATTAAGTGACCCGGTCACAACTCACGACCCGTGCGTCCCGCCCCCGGGTTGGGACGGGTCAGGCCGCCCCGTACCGGTATTGCAAACCTGTTTATGACCAAAAAATTAAGAGATCATTGCAAATAAATTTCTATAACCTACCATATTTGTTTTTATATCCATAACTTTTAAGAATTGTTGAAAATACGTACACATTCAAATTAATGATTGTCGTATAATCACTCATCATGAGTTGTGTTTGATGAATGTAACCTAAATATAGTTTAAGTACTAAAATAATGGATCTATCCTCGTGTGTCCAGGTTTTGGCAGAGACTTAACGAGATTAATTATATAAGGCTTAGAGGAATATTATAGTGCCACAATTTTCACTATTTTGTGTCTCATTATTTTTTCCGGCCATTCATTTTGAACTTAAATGTGGGACTCTGGATCGGAAATTTAAGCTCTTCATCTGGACTGTTTGATTTTATAATTGAATCAAATACTAGTGGCACACAGGTTGATAGAAAATGTCATAACACAGCGTCACTCTAAATATTAAGAATATTTTTATTTTTTATTTTTTATTTAGTAGTAGTTTTCATAGCATCTTCAAGAATATATATTCTTCCGATCGAGCTAATTTCCTAGAGAACCGAAAGCTTTCGTTTAACTAAAATTATTTGGGAGTATTTAGCAGTATTCTTTGACAATTACTGGAAGCCAAGAGTATGGTTGTAAATAAGATAGATTATAGGAGTACAAATTAAAGTCCCAATGTGACCGGGGGAGATAATTAATTTGTCGTCAACCGACGACCAGCTGAGACTTGCGAGCAATACTTCCGTGGGAACGGATGCCATTCTGTATTATATATCACGTTCGCTATAAACTGTCCAAACAAGACATGATAGTAGGGATTTCAACGGGCCGGGTTAACCCGATAAGTAGGTGAGTCTGATCTGATTTTGGGTTGAGTCGTAAGATCTTTTCTGATCCGTGAATTTTTATTCGGACTTAAAATTTTGACCTGATTAGACTCACGGGTCGGGTTCGGACTTTGAGTTCGCCCCTTTCTCTTTTTTTTTCTCCCTTCAAATTTTAAAAATTATTTTATTAAAATTATGTTATTTTATTTAATTAAAAATTTTAAAACTTTATTTTCACACAAATTATGTAATTAATATTAAATTTCTAATTAATTTAATGAGATTATAAATTTTATATTATTAAATATATTAAATATATTAATTTTTATGTTTTATTTAAATTGTGAGGCCGGGTCGGACCTTAGTGGGATTTTACAATTTTTTTAAAGTGTCGGGCCCGGCCCGACCCAGCCCGACATAGCTCGGGCCCGGACCGGGCTCAGACTTTAATATTGATAAATCGGACCCATCTCAGGCCGACCTAAACCCGGTCCGGACCTGACCCATTGACAGCCCCGTAGGAAAGAATAAATAAATTATTGTTAAATATTTTACTTAAATATATGTCGAGAATATCTTAAAGAAGAGAACTTTGAGTAGATCTAATGGTAAATGATCTTATAACCTCGTGATGGTTATATCTCAAATCATATTATTGGGAAGAATTTATTTGACTCACATTTAACTCTCGAGAGATAGATGTGAACTTAGACTTTACTAACGTTAATGTTAAATTTTCATCGTAAAAAATGAGAGAATAAATAATTTAATGAGTAATAAAAGCTAGATCGATGAATAGCTGCCCACATGTTGACAATGGGAGCCAGTTAGCCCTAGCTATAAATTCTACACGATCCTCTCATTCCAATCCGCACCAAAACCCTCAGTAGTCAGTAAGTAGGATCATAGTAATTGAGGGTTCCCAGTAGCGGTGCTTCCTGCTGCTGCTGCTGGTGTTCTTGCTGCATACGACCGATTGATTGATTGTATGTAATGGGTAAGAGCTTCGCTAACAGCGATCTTCTTGCCGGCCTCTCCTTGCTGTTGCTGGCCGCGGCCGCCCCAGTTGCCGTCGGCCAAGGCACAAGGATCGGGTTCTACTCGAGTTCCAGCTGTCCCAGAGCCGAGGCCATCGTCCGGTCCGCTGTGCAGGCTCACTACCGCGCAGATAACGGCATTGCCGCGGCCATCCTTAGGATGCACTTCCACGACTGCTTTGTCCAGGGCTGCGATGGCTCCGTCCTCATCGGTGGTCCCTCCGCCGAGCGAAATGCGCTGCCAAACCTGGCGCTCAGGGGCTACGATGTCATCGACGACGCCAAGGCGCGGCTGGAGGCGGCGTGCCCTGGCATCGTCTCCTGCGCCGACGTCCTTGCTCTCGCCGCTCGCGACGCCGTCAACCTGGTATCTCTTAACGGAAGGATATCTATACATGCATGACTGGGGTTTCTGTAGCGGAGGAACTTGTGAGAGAGAATTAAGTGGTACGTGATACTTGATCAGATTAGTTCTGAAGCGCAAATTGTGTTCCTGCATGTTGGTTTCACACGCAGGCGGGTGGACCTAGTTGGGAGGTGCCCACAGGGCGGAGAGACGGGCTCGTCTCCTCGGCAACGGACGCCAACAACCTCCCTTCCTTCACCGACTCCATTGATGTGCAGAAGCAGAAGTTCGCGCAGATGGGTCTCACCACAAGGGACCTCGTCACCCTAGTGGGTAAGCTGTTGGGCGCCGTAAGAGACAAGTTTTTTTTTAATCATTTACCTTTTTAATTCATCTTAAGTTATAAGCGTCAATTAATCAGTGAAGCCTCTCGATCGGTAAAAGGAAAAAAAATTCAAGTAATTGTTCCCACCATCGATCCATTAGCTAGCTTTAATCACTGCATGCGGATGAAAAAGAAAGCTTGATTTCAGATGTTAACACTACCCGACAGTTAACCCCCTAATTATTCATTAATCTCCTATTTACTTTTAATACAACCCCGGATTAATGACTGGTTTAATTTTGATACATGTCCCCTTTTCTAATTAATTAGGACTTTCTAAAGTTATATTCTTAATCTTTTGAGAGCTTCACCGGGCAATTAATGCAAGATTTTGAACTAGGGTCACAAGAAATACGTACTGGAGTAACTACATATAAGCAAGATATATGATAGATTCAAGGGCGGTTTCCATGGCTTCCACTCCCACTTTGCAAAATAAAAGACTACATCAAACACTATTAGGTTTGATTAAGGGACAAAGTTTGTCCCATAAAACCAGGGATATTGGGAAATTTTGCCACAAGAAGATCGGTATAAGATTATTTCGATCGCATAAGTTACCGTATATTCTGGCATGGAGGTGGCTTAATTGGGGGTTAATAATTGTAGAGCATCATGACCAAGCCGAAAGAATTATCACATGCATGAATCTGGCAAATTTGAAAGAATCTGGACTTAATCACAGTCATATCGATCTTTTCATCCTCTGCAAAAATCAAGAAAGTCTCGATCGACTTTTCTCTTTTCAATGTAGCCGGTTCGATTTGACCATGAGGCATAGTTTTTATTCATAAAATAAATCTCTGAGTGGGGAATATCCATCCTTTACGGTACGTCCCACGTGTCTACATGCATCGTCCATCCAATCATGTAAGGCCCTTTAATAACAGAGTAAGAAAAATCGGATTAGTATAAACTCAAATAAGTTACCTTATTTTTTTATTTTGAAACCTATCCGGATTAAGAAAGAGTAACTCATTCTACCTTTTGACTGGAACGAGTTATTTTATAAAAATTATATGTTAGGGGGTGAGAAAGTCGATCTACCCATCTTATCAAATTATATTTTTACTTATTCTATGGATTAAAGTCCTTTATTCTATTCTTATTTCATTATCAAACGTGCCCAAACATGATAGGTTCAATGAGTTGTGTAGCCGAAAGGACAAAAGGGCGATGGGGACTGGTGAAAAATAAAATTCACTAAAGCACCATGTCCATCTGAGAATACCAATCCTTCGAGGAAATGTCGGTCTAGTTCGCGAAATCGCCATATACTCGATCGACTTGTCATTCTAATTAACTCGTGCCTTCTCAGGGGCAGAGAACATCAGACCTTTGTGACTTTCATGGGCTGGCCAAGATTTTGTAAAGAGGGTCCCCCATTAAGCATTGCGGGGAATGATCTGTCAAGAGATTTTGTTTTACGATGAAGAATCTAGCACGATGATATTGGGATTTACACGGAGTGTGAAAGACCTAAGTTTAAACTCAGTGACGTCCAATTCACACATATCCCTTTCAGTTTCCTAAGATTAACAAATCCTGAACTACGTCTCTCGAAAATTAAATATGAAACTGAGATCTTACTACCATGAGCCAAGATTAATTGTTACCCATCGACCCGCTCATCACTTTCAAAGAGTGCACGAGCATAATTAATCGATCTTCACAAATTTGTAAATTAAATCTCTATGTCTCGCACAGCCACGAAGAGTGAATTTTGAACTCAGAACTTCTCCAAAGACGAGGGCGTGCGAGCACTGCTGAGTCATAATACAGACTCTTGTGTCCCACTCTCCCTTGGTACGTACGTAGTGTTCTCACGAGCATCCCTTAATGGATCAATAATGGCTCAGTTAGGCAATGGTAAATTCTGGGGATAACATTGACTCAAGCATATGCAAATGCTCTCTAGGCAACGGAAAAGTTAATTGGGGGACAAAACTTTAAGGAATTCCTCGGCCTCTAATTAATTTTTCCTTGCGCATGCAGCAAGTGAGACGAGCTACACGTACGCACGCGCGCGGAGTACTCTTAGTAACATTAATGTCGCGTTAATTATAAGTTTCAAAAATGGCATATCTATTCAAAGACACGTACGACTCATGCATTGGTATCGTATTTTAGGATTAAATTTATAAATCAAAAATCAATATTGTTTCTTTCACAATTGTTTTTCATGAAACTTTTGAATTTTTGGTGGTGATTTAACTTTTTCGGGAATTATCCCGACTGGACAGCATTAATTAGTAGAAAGTACGTAGAATTGAGTTGTACATACATAATTGCTTATCTAGCTCAAATCAAGTGACTAAAAAAAATATAAAGGTTGGTTTTTTCCCCCCTTTTCTCCTCTTCCTCCTTTTACGGACATCGAAGATAAGCTAATTATAAGTTCAAGTGCCCGCAAATCTAATTTAGAGAGGACAGGGCCACCATAACTCACCTACGTACGATAAATTCTCATGGATACGTGTATGGATATATAAGATTAACACAGCTTGATCGATCGATATCTAGCTGCTTAATTGCTGGTCAAGATTCATTCGAAGCTAATTAATTAAGGTTGGTAACTGGTAAGGTATTGATCACTTACATAATTAATCTGCAGGTGCGCACACCATCGGGACGTCCCAGTGCCAGTTCTTCCGCTACAGGCTGTACAACTTCACGTCCGCCGGTGGGGCGGACCCGGCCATCGACCCCGGGTTCGTCCCCACGATGCGAGCCCTCTGCCCCGCCGACGGCGACGGCACCAAGCGCGTGGCCCTGGACTACGGCGGTGGGGTCGCGTTCGACACCAGCTTCTTCGCCAATGTGGACAGCGGCAGGGCGATGCTGGAGTCGGACCAGAGGCTGCTCGCCGACCCCGGCACCAAGCGGTACATCGACGCTTACACCGGCCTCATCGGTGGCTTGTTGGGGGCCTTCGAGTCGGAGTTCGTCAATTCCATGGTGAAGATGAGCAACATCGGGGTGCTCACCGGCAGGTTGGGGGAGATCCGAAAAGTCTGTTCGTCTTTCAACTCTTAATTAAATTAGCAGGCCGCTGGCTAGCTTGATCGAAATGCATGGGCGCCACAGCCGCCCGCTCAGCTGCATGCATATGAAAGGTCTGGCTAGCGTACTTACCAAATACCAATCGATCGATCGGCTTCTTAATTTTCTTGGTGATCACAGCTAGCTTTCATTGAGAAGAAGAAACTAGCGTGCGTGCGTACGGACGTACCCCTCCATATTCCTGTACGTGTTCTCATGATGGAAAAGAAAGATTGCAATCTAATAAACTCTGCTTGCGGTTTACGAGATTAATGGTTAACACAAACGGCAAATGCCTCTGCGCCCCCTCTCTGAAAGCGGAAGAATCAGCCAACACTTATTAATTAGATAACAGCTATATATATATATATATATATATATAGTTACACACAGACGCGACTTTTGCCTCTCATGATCTCCCGTCGCTAAAAGATTCTGCAGCTACAAACAGCATCTACTGTCGCTGTTCCGTTTTGGGTCACGTCCTTCCTGTATATATTGTTTTTTACGCAGATTTTTTAAGCTGTAAAGGAGACATATATATGTATGAGACAACGGATGCTGTCTCTTCTTCCCTTGATTTCTAGTGTACCCAAACGAATTCCGACAAATAGTTTGATCATAGACGTGAGCTAGGATTTATACGGTGATGGGGTCAGATTTAGTTGAGCGTACGTCAACATGATTAGACACTTAATTGTGGCCGTCAATATGATAATGATGTGATCCTGGACATGCAACAACGAGGATGCTACCATTTCCTCGAACGACTGATGCAACACAGATGACTGGCGCAGCACACCGGATATATTCTCCCTTTCCAATGGGCGCGCGGTTGTCTCAATAATGAGTGCGCAGCCACAAGTTAATTAATTCTCTAAGTACATTCTAATTAACCTGGAATATCATGTTACTATATATATGTCGGCTGAATTTTACTTGCTTCACTATATAGAGTTCCAGTGCAAAAACTTCGAGTGGATGTTCTTTCTAATTATGCAGTGCCATTTGGACACAACCATATGGGGTTGTTTGCCTCATTATAATAAATCTGACATGTGATATGTGATATGATATGCGCGCATCAATACACACTAGGATGTAAATTTTTTTTTTAAAATGATACATTTATAGAAAAAATGCCTTATTTTTTTGAATGCTCTCAATGCACTTGAGCCCATTTGGATTCTTTCAAGAGCACGGTGCACGCTCAACAACCAGTCCACATACTTATGAAGAAGTAATGGAAATCCCAAGTGGTGGCTTAACTATACTAGACCTAGGTTAGACGGACCCACCGAATTAAAAATACTTGTGTTTGTGTGGTTTGATCCTTTTAATCTCACCACCTTTCTCTACGCTACTCAGTTCATGTATATCAGTCTACTTGTTCAGTTAAAGCTTAAAATTTTAATTGGCACTCTCATTCTTCCCCGTTTTACATTGCAATATAGCTACTAACAAATGGTATTAGAACTCTGAATAGGTTTAATAACTTGAAGAAAAGATCCAGATAGCTATGACAACTATTTAGAAAAGACCAACCATCCATTATTATTCATTGGCCAAAATTATGCTCAATGAAAAATGAGGATGATTGATTATGTCTTTATACCGGTTGTAGATGGGGGTGACCGAAATACCCATTTGGGCAGGTGGGGGGCAGCGGCTTTGGGAGAAGCCTTGCCTCTTCGGGAAGGCTCCCCAAGGCAGTCACGTGGGGGCTCCCCCCTCCTTCCAGCGCCGCCCCCCTCCACTCTCCTCTTTTTCCTCACGTGGGGGTGATCCACCTCCCTCTTCCTCCTTTTCCACACCAGATCATCACCGTCTCCACCTCTCTCGACCACTCCTCTTCTTCCTCTATAAATAGGAGGTAGGGGTGGTGGTAAAGGTGTGGAAGGGGGTGTGTGTAAGGGGTTGGTGAAAGGGACAGGGTGCTGAGAGGTTAAAAGAGAGGAGGTGGAAGGAGACCCTCGGGGATCTCCCTGATGGCTCGAGGGAGGTTATGCTGGCAAGTCTAGAGGAGAAATTGATGGCAGTAGAGGTCGATGTTTGAGGGGTGCGATACGTGTTCAAAAGTGTCCTGCACCGGTGGATGTGTATAAATGTGTTTTGCACATGACAACATGCACATAAGAATGACGTGCGTCCCATGTATGTGTGACGTCCACAGCTTAAGGATAGGTGTCCCATGCTGAGGATAAGTCCATAGTATGTGTGCATGTGTGTAAAAGAGAGAAGACAGAGATCATAGTGTTTGTAGAGGTTACGGAAGTCCGCTCTCTCTCTTTCTCCCCTTCTTTCTCCTAGTTCTCTCTCTCCACATGTCAGACGAGGACAACGAGAACAACACATTAATCGTGAGACTGTACTCCATGTAGAGGTCATGGAGTTATGTACATCAGTGACAAGCTTGCTAATAGCCGGCTCCGGAGGATCATCACCATTGTCCCGAGGACTTGGATGGTGGACTCAGTGGGTAGACTCACATATGTAGCATACTCCAGTCTCTGCTTGAGCACGTTGACTCCGCCATCAGGTTCATGCATTTTGTTTTTCAAGTATATTAATCAAGGATGGTGATCGACCCATCACTGAACCCAAGGAAGAATGGGTTAATTTGTGTAGGGAAAAATCTTGTCTCTTTGAATGCCATAGCAAGAAGCCTTATGTTTTGTGCATTGTCAAGGGAGGAGTTCCACTAAGTATGCATTTGTTAATTTGTTAAGGAGATTTGGGATAAATTAGAGTTGACCTACGAAGGAATCTATCAAGTCAATGAAACCAAGATCAACATCTTAGTGATCCAATACAAGATGTTGAAGATTGTGACGTCCCGAGTTTTTGGATCCAAGTTATTGCCCTTCTGCTCGGGTTTAGGTATCCATTTAGGAGTTAACTAGGCCAGTTGTGGGAATCAATAGAGGATGAAAATAGTGGAATAATTTTGGCATAAAATTTGAGACTCATTGCTTTGCAACAAAGCAAGCTTGTAGAGCTATGTGTGACAATTTCATAGAGTAGTCATAATAGATATTTGGATATCAGTGCGTAGAGACATACGTGGATATTTTAGTGAAGGGCGTGCAAAAAGCGAGAAAACATGTGGGTTGGCTAATATGTTTAAGGTGAAGGCATCCGTCGACTAACTAGAAGCATTTTAAAGATTTATGCCCAGTCAATTAGACACATGCCAAGTGAGTTGGGAGTGGATTTGAGTTTAGTCTAGTTGAGGCAATTTGGTTGAAGGCATCCAAGAAGGTAGACACATTTCAGTTTAAATTTTGTTCAAAGTCCAATTAAGCTCAGCATGTGCAGTGGTGACTACTCCACAGGTCAATATGGTGACTGGTGTTGGTTAGTCTTTCAACGGGTATGATTTTATTAACCCTAAAGCTTTCACAATTTATGAATCAAATGAATGGTTGTAGACACCAGAGTTAATGTGCACGTTTATGCTGACAAGTCTATCTTTGTGTCTTACTAGGCTCTATTGACGGAGGGACCGTGATCACGAGGAACACTGCTGCTGCCAAGGTGTTGGGAACAAGACAAGTGAACTTGAGATTCCTTTTAGGATGAGTTCTTTCTTTGCATGATGTGCATCATTGTCATGTCATCTCTGATAAAATATTTTGGGTGGTCCTTGTCATATGAGAGAGGGTTACGAGTTAAACTTCAAATGCAATAAGATCGTCATCTTACATTTGAAATCTTTTTATGGGAAGGGCTATTTGTCTAATTGTTTATTTAAAATTCATCTTGAGGATATGATGAATAAAGACATGTATGTTGTTTCTTATCGTTCCACTCTGTTATTGCTTATAAATTAAGTAGAATCATCATCTGATTTGTAGCATGGATGTTTAGGATATAAAAATTTCAATTTCTTAAAATGAATGATGAACTTGAAACAAAGTCTTGATCGTGTCATTTATAAGACAAGAAAATGTGTCTGACATGTATGCAAGCTAAACAACCACAAAAACCATTTAATTTTGTGGTTATAGATTCTTCATGCATGCTAGTGTTTGCAGAGTTTAGTGGCATGTTAACTAAGGATCATAAAAAACATTTTATCACATTTATAGATGATAGCAATATTGTTATGTGTAGTTGTTGAAGTCTAACATTAAACATTAAATAAATTCCTTTTCTTTAAAAAAGAAATAGAAACATAAATTGGTAAAACTCTTACGAACTTATGGTCTTATAGAGCTGGGGAGTATACATCAAATTTTTTGTTTCAAATTTTTTTTTTTCAAAAATGGCATTATTTATGAGGTGGCAACTCCTTATTCTCCTTTATATAATGGGATAGCAGAATGAAAGAACAAAACCCTCACCAACATGGCCAATCCTCTCCTATAAAGGTCTAGATTACCTGCCTATATGTGAGGAAAAGCATTGATTATTGCTTGTCATATTCTAAATAAGGTTCCCTAGAAGTATAAAGAAAGTGGTCCATATAACTTTGGAGAAATAGAAAACTAGCCTAAAATCCCTCCGAGTGTGGGGATACCTTGTAGAAGTGCTTGCCTAAGAACATAAGAGGAAGAAGCTAGAGCCTAAGGTAGTTGATGTGGTATTTTTAGGTTATGTTTAAAAGAGCTATATATGCATATAGATTCTTAGTGATTAAGTTTGAGATTTTTGATGTAGATGTTAGCACTATTATGCAATTTCATGGTGCTACATTCTTTGAGAATATATTTCCCACGAAGATATGTGCACCCTAACATGTTTCTTATGATAGTTTACCCTTCACATTCTATTCCTGAATATGTTGAAAAAATGGCAAACAGGAGGACAAGTTCATCCATTATTCGTTCTGGATCGACTCAATGAGTCTAAAGAAATGACATTGTTAATGAGTAGCTGATAAAAAATTGCCAAAGAGTTCCAAACTAATTTTATCTGTTGCCATATTGATAGTGATCCTCCCACCTTCTGAGATATAATGACTTCTCTTGAAGTAAGACATCGGAAGTAAGTTATTAATAGTGAGATGGATTCTATCTCTCTAATGGCATTTGGGAATCGACTGATCTTCCTCTAGATCGTTCTACTATTGGTTGTAATGGATTTTTAAGAAGTTGAAACTAGATGGAATAATTAACAAAATAAACCCAGAGTTTTTTAGATAGAAGGAGGGAATTATTTGCTTTGATACATATCTCTTAGTTACTAGAATGACACAGTCAAAATGGTTATAGCATTGACATCTGCATATGATCTCACTATCCATCAGATAAATGTTGAGACTATCTTTTTGATTGACAATCTTGAAGAAGAGATATTCATCAATTAACAAGAGGGATTTGTGTCATCAAGTAATGAAAAGAAGGTCTATAAACTTGTTAAGTCTTTATATGAGCTTAAGGAAGTCCTAAAATAGTGGCATAAAAAGTTTGATAAGACTACTCAGTCTTTTGGTTGTGCTATATATCGATTATTCTGATAAGTGTGTCTATTATAAAGTTAAAAGTGATCGATGCATGTATTGTATTATATTTCTATGTTGATAATATTCTATAGTTTAGCACTAATATTGGGATTGTAATTGAGAAAAAGTATTTATTAAGTCGTAAGATTGAGATGAATGACATGAGTGTGGTTGATATGTTATTGAGTCTCAAACATACATATTTAGTAGAAGGCATAACAATTTCTCAATCTCACTCTGTCGAGAAAATCTTGAAGAAATTTGACTATTAAAATTGTAGACATGATATTACTCCATATGATTCATCAAAAACTCTCTACAATAACAAGTGTGTGCCAGTGTCTCAATCGAGATATTCCTAAATTGTTGGAAGCTGTATGTATCTTGCAAATTATTCTAAACTTGATATTTTTTTGATGATTATGAATAAAATATATTAGTAGTTCTTTTGTAGTGACAATGTAACTTAACTGAGTGGGAGATGTTACTGAGTAGTTTCAATGCGGTAATAATAAGTTGTTGAGAGAACTGTGTAACACCTTTAAACATTGGTGACACTTACATATATGTGTCTATCCCTAAGATGTCTTGTAAAGTTGTTTAAAAGTACAAGTAAAGGAGGAGTTTAAGACATTGAATGGGTTCATGCTTGTATATATAGATAGAATGTATACAGTTCATCCTAGGAGAAGTATGCCTATGTGAGTGTGTTTGTGTGGCTGTAGTTAAGAGAAAATGATTATTCTTAATAAAAAAGCACCAAACAGGATATGGGTGCATGATCATAACATGCCGCCCCTAAAGATCATAGCCATCATTGGTGTCATGTTGTCACTAATGAATGCTCTTGCATTTAACAACGAAGTTCAAGATATAAGTTCACTTCAAACTTGTAGGAGTAAAAGTTGGTTGGCTAAGGTAAAAGTCATGACCTGAAAGGTACCTTTATGAATTGAAACCATAACTTGTGTGCCTTTGATTGTTTACTCCTATTTCCACATTATGAGTTTGTGAGAGAATGTTAGAAATTTTTTAAGAGGAGGTTTCCTTTATAGGGAATGAGGATTCTCTTCTCTATTGTTAAAAGGAGGTGAGTTTAAGAAAATAATACTAGTTATATTTTCTTGGAAGCCTTGCCTTGGTTTTGAGTAGGGAAGGAATGAAAAATCAAAGTTTTCAAACTTTTGGAGGGATTTGAAACAATTTTCGAATTCTTAATCTGACATTGTCCAGTGACTTTGTGGTTTATATCCTTTGGAGTTCAACATTCACTAATTGCATTGAACTAATGTGGGATATATGGGCCACACACGTGCGAGTATGCACCATCGATCCTGCATTGGGCTTGGACTCAGGCTTTGGGCTTTAGGCTCTCTTGATGGTTGTTTTTTTATCCTTTGTAATATTTTTGAATTTCAAATTCATCAAAGGAGATGAAATGTCTCATATCACAAACGTTACGAACAAATGTTTGTACAGATCTCAACAATCATTTACATTATTGCAGATGCAGGAGATCTGTGTTGTGACCGTAAATTTCTTCTCTTTTGCTCAATGGATGACCTTTTTGACGATTTGCTCTCTCTTCCCATCTATCTCATTCTCTCGTGAGAGGCTACCATTCTTCAAGCTTGTGTCTGTATATCAATCACTTCAAGAGTGCGCCTGGACGACCGTGGTGGCCGCTATATCTTGAGTAACTTGTACACATTGCTTTAATAATGTATCTTAATAAGTAAATACAAGGAATTTAAAGGCAATTCATAATCACTACTCATGAAATTAAGATTAATATATAACACATAATAGGTCGGATAAATAATCGAAGCAGATGTTTATTTCCATTTTCATGTCAATTATTATTGGGGTGGTTAAACGGATTTTTAGTTATTATATTGGTGGGGATATGGTATTCGGATAAACATCCCGGGTATCCAGATGCAAACTGATCCAGTTCCAACCCGAGATCTCCCCAGAGACCAACCACCTCTCCATTTGAGTAGCTTCGACATCAAAGGTACGACCTCCATCTCCTCGATCGGTCGGCCACCCTTTTATTTTTCTTGAGCTTAAATTCTGATTCCCGTACATGATACTGTAATCATGTGAGGAAGAACAGAGTTGGGTCACATCAGATGCTGAAGACAGCCGCTTCCTGTGGGCTGTGCTGCAGCAAATTAAATGGCTAGGAGCTGATAAGTAGCGTCAGACGCCTGTTTTGGCGCTGAGAGAAAGCGAACAAATATGTCAAACCTCGTTGCTAGGACCCATCGCAATACACTCCTCCTCGGAGGAAGAGCCACACATCGTTAACTGCACCCTCGTTCCAGGGGCAATTTCTAATTACTATAAGTACAATAACATGCATCAGAAACAGCAGGCATATGGCAGGCATTTTGTACAGGAAACGCAAGTATATATATATATATACCTCTCTCTCTTGCTTTGGATGAGATCATTTGCAGCCTGTACGAGTGATAGTGGACCATTGGGATCTCTTATTCACTACCCATTTAAAAACTCCCTTCTATTTCTATCTATAAAAACTGATGCAGAAGAGCATCCAGGCAGCAGGTACCCATCAGGCCTTGTTTGTAGCTGCCCAGTATCGGGGCCTACCTCTCCGGCTGCGTACAGTATGATTTGATTCGAAAGACGAGCGTATTATCAACTTTCACTGTTGGGTGATGGGAGAGGAGCTGGAGGGCGGGGGGTGCTCGTGAGGATGTTGCGCCGGATTGGACGTGAAGGGCATGCAATGCAGACACCACCCTGTCATGCGTCCATGTTGACATTTACTCCGCAGCAGTAAGGCCCCTCTCTTTTGCGTCACATCGCCAAAAGCGATGGGAGAGAGAGAGAGAGAGAGAGGGGAGCTCGAGATCCAGCGAGATGGCTGACCATGCAATGCCTTTTCGAGGCGGCTGCAATGCACTTTCACCATTTGTTACTCTTTAAGATGATGTGTAACAGGAAGGTTCCTGAGTGGAGCCAAAAGCGTTCAATTTTTGATAGTTGTGTCTGTTTTCGACCAACTCAATCTCTCGATTCATCCGTCCGTCTCGATCATGAGTCGAGACGAGTGAAGTCGGTTCAATCCATCTCGATCTATCTCCGGAAGAAGTGTGGAGGAGAGATAAGATACCCACGGAGAGGATAAAATCACCGAGGGCTAATTTGATAATCGGGCAGGGTTACGGTCGAATACGCCATTCGCCTTAACTTGACGAATGGATGGGATATTCGACTCCAACCATTGGAACGAGAAAATTCAAGAAAAAAAAAAATCAATTTTCGACCTGTTCGACCCCCTTAACTCGAGCGCATTCAAACTTGAATAGCACCGTCACCGGCGAAACTGGCCGCTCACCCGCGAATGCATCATCATCCTCCATTCGCCTATTCGATTATCAAAGCAAAAGACAAGAATTGACCAGGTACCTTTAAATGGTCTTTCACATTCCAACTTTGCAGCTACAGTTTGTGCAAGACGAGAATCCAAGTTGAAAGATAGTTATTCAGTTGGAAACAAAACATTCCGAAGGCTTAAAAGATTCAACGTCTGTCAAAGGAAATGAGTTGAGTAATTTTAATTAGTAGTTGTTAATTTACAAACAGGTCTGTACCCATTAGCGTAACGGTGACATCCCTCCTTCACAACACGACGGTCCCTAATTCCAAAATCCGACATTCTCCAAAATTTATTTTGTCCGCAGATGGTCACCCGTGTTGCAACTAAAGTTCGCCGACTCGGTGATCCGTACCGGATCGGTTCTTCCCTGATTCGGTACGGTACATTTAAAATATACTAGTTTTTTTGTGACTCGACCCGACTCGGCCCGAGTCGACCTGACTCGTTTCTTTTCTGATCCGGTACGATACGCTCGAGTCAGACGAGTCAAAATCGAGTCATCGAACTGTGGTTGCAACACCTCCCTCTTTCGTGCGAAGATGGGGTTGCACCGTTCCCTCGGGTATTCCTTAGATGTATGTAGTTGTCTTCCCTCCCCCCTTCCCGTCTATAACAAAAAAAAAAGTTAAAAATTTATAAACTGAAATAGGGGTCCGCCTGTTTGTGCATGTCTCCCCCTTCCAAATTAAATTGCATGGTGGTTGACATCCCTTCATGCTTTAGTACCTTAATTAAATCTCACCTTGCTATCTTTCACGTTAATTGTCTTAATTGGTTGAATTATACACATTCCTTCATTTCATGTAGTACGTCGTGTTGGTGTCGCTCGGAGAAATCATTAGCTTTTACACACCGTGTGCACTACTCAATTCCAATCAACGGAACGAGTGAAACGAACTTTTTTCTTCTTTTTTTTTTGGGGTGGTGGTGGCCATGGTTTCATTTGAAAGAAGGAGGCCCAGCTCGATCATTTCCACGAAACTATAAAAATCAAATAAACTGAGAATACCTTTTAAATTTTAATTAATTAAATTTATGTGTATATGGTGTCATAAAATAAAGTTATAATGTCTGTCCACCAATCTTCTTTTTTGCATCATTCTCATTATCTCTGTAGAATAGTTAATTAATGCAGCTTCTAGAGAATATTTGTGAGTTGGCAGGGACACCTTGGGCATTACACCCACGGAACTGCAACTTATCTTTATTAGCTTGTTCCCGACGATTTTACTGCCCCGATCGATGCAGACGGAAAGGCCATTTGTTTTCAAGTGACAAATTAATTCCCCTCGGCAGCGTACGTGGCTCCTCTCCCAACTTTGGATTCTTTTCTTGTCCTTGAACAATTAATTAGACAAATCATGTACATATATAGGGGGCCTCCCTACTTAATTTTTCCCAATTGGCCGGCCGGGTAGCCCCCATTCATTATTGCCTCTCTCTTATCTTTGTCTTCCTTGCTCGCAAACCGAGCTTCTCGTACGTAGTTGTACCCTCGTCGTTTAATTTGACTAATTAAGTTAGGTTAATTTCTCAGGGCATGTTTGTTTACGAAATTGTAGAGAGGATAGTCTAATTGAGGAGAGAGAAAGAGCCAATGGGCCCCGCTTTCTCCTCACACTCATCCACGTTAACCGAGGTCGGTTAGCGCAGTCAACCTCCGAAGATCGATTACACTAACTCTGTCCGGTTAACAAATACGGCCTTAAAGTGCCTGTGCATTAACAAATGCGTCGCATAACCATAGCTTCTTTGGAAATTGTTTTGTGATAATATTGTAAAAATAGAGTAAAAGAGTAATCCCTTAACCTGAAGAATTAAAAAAATGTAATTTAATAAGATGGGTAAATTTTTTCACCTCTAATTTGAATTTTTTTGGAATAATTAACTCTAATTAAATGATAGAATTAGTTGTTCTATTTAAACCAGAATATATATCAAAATAAAAAGGGGTAAAAATAAGAATAACATATCTGACTTTAAATTAACTCGATTTTTTCTGTTCTATTATCAAAGAGGGCCTTCGATAGGAGAGGAGAACTCTAGAGATTGAACCCAAATTTTCCCCCTTAGAAAAGAGGAGGCTGTCCACTCTGCGGGAGGTGGGAGAGTAAGCACCTGTAAAAAAGAGTTACAAGTGAAAACTAAAAATTTTCATGTAATATGTACGGAGGATAATAATTGTGTTACACTGGCCTCAATGATTTTAAACTTTTATTAGAACTGGATGTTACAGGGAGCGGGAGGGGCGGGGATACGGCCTGTGAGAGGAATACACACCCCAGACGCCTTTTTGCCCGAAGACCTCACGTGAGAGACAGTAAAATTCTCTGCCCATTCTTCTCTCTGGCAAACTTCTTATATGTGTGCCTTCTTGCTTCCTGAAACTCCCCCAGTCCTTTTGATAGCTAAGTCCATTTATTAATGTATGCCCAAGAAAAGGGTGCGAGCGACTGGCAGGGCCTTCGTGTCATTTATTCTCCGTCATTCATGGCTTCTTCCTTCTTGAACGCATTTCCTTTGAAAATGTCCCTTCCTCTTATTATTTTGAAAGGACCTTGTCTTCGCTACGATTCATCTAGTCGGTGCGACTCGCACCGATTCAGACGTATTGCACCGAAGTTGAGCGAATCTGGTGCATGATTCTTCGAGTCTGGCCGAGTCACCTATCATCTGTTCACCACTTTACCGTCGCCGCCACCGTTGTTGCCGCCGCCATACCTCACTCAACGTCGCCGCCACTAGACCTTGTTTGCCACCGCCGCAGAGCCGTTCCCTACCCTGCAAAGTTGTATCCACTATAAGAAAAAGTAAGATTAACGACGAAAAAATTCTATCTCTAATCGATCACTAATCTATCACCGAAGACTTTAATGATAGATTCGCGACCGTCGTTAATTAACAAGTAATTATAAGCTATCAATATAAATTTTATCACTAATTCGTTCCTGATTAACGATGAAAATTAAAATCCACCGCTAATCGGTCGCAGATTAGCGACGGATTTGCGACGGATTCACGGCCGATTAACGGCGGATTTTAACTTCCATCACTGATCAGAGATGAATTAGCGGTAGAATTTATATTAATTGGTCATTATCTGTCGTAAATCCCTCGCTAATCCACAGTCGATTAACAATATATTTTAATTTTCATCGTTAATCAATGACGAATTAGCGATAAAATTAATATTGGTCATTGATAATTACCCGTTAATTTAGATCGATCGTTAATCGATCGTGAATCCGTTGCTAAAGTATTTAGCGACAGATTAGAGACCGATTAGAGACATGATTTTTACGTCACTAATCCTACTTTTTTTTGTAGTGGCCGTCGCAGGAGAGGGGTTTTGCCGCACAGGGTGGGGACTACGGGCGTGGGGGAGGTGGGCTACCGGGGTTGGGGGGGTGATCTGCGAGGGGGCTAAGGGTCTATCAGAGTGGGTGGGGCCAAGGTGAGGGATTGGGGCTGCCGGGGTGAGGGTAGGGGGACGATGAGAGTGGACTCAGATCGAGTCGGCCCAGTCGCATCTGACCCCGGTGACTCGTACCGGATCAAGAAGATCACAATTCAGCTCGGATACCGAGTCGGCGAACCATGATCTACAATGTTAGGTAATCCGTGGTTCACAGGGAGAACATCCAATCCAAATGAAAAGAAAAAGAAAATTATGCGTTCGAGAGGAATGGATAAACAAATTGACGTTGATGTAAAACTATGGGGATTGATGCAAGTTCTCCTTTCTTAACTTTTTTTTTGGGTTTAAACTACATTTCTCTACCGAGCTTGATTTTTTTCTACAGTCTTGAGTGAGTTCAACCGACAAAAGCACAACCTTCTAAAATTACAAAAGAAAATAATTTGTAGAAATCTATATCTTCGTGACATCAATTGAGTTTGATTTATGTGAAGTTGTAGATATGAGATTATTCTGTCTAAATGCATTACCATCTTTGTCACCGATCACCTTAACGAGTAATGCTCTGTGTAACGTCTGCGTTGGCCACGTCAAATTGTAATGCTCCCAGCTCATCGACACAAAAATGAATCAATAAAATATTTTATGATATGAATGAAATATTTATTATACATATAAAGTATTATGTAAATGGACCATTTTATTATTATAATAAAATTTAATAAAATATTTCAATTGTATAACAAATGTTGCATTACTACCAAATGTTTCATTTTTATATTATCTCATCGAGCGCGCTTGCGTGTTGAGTGCACCAATCATGTATGTAATGTGACATCCTTTTCTTGTCGCGATACATCATTTTCTTTGTGAAAATCATCATGTCTTTATTTTTTTTTTGGGCCAACGAGAGATAACATTACAATTTTACGTTACTTTTGTGCAACGCAGGTGTCGAAAAGAAGTATTATTCCAACTTAATTGACCCTAAGGCTTTTGAGACCCATCAAACAAAGAGGAGCTAGCTCAGTTAAAGCATGGAACTAATTAAACAAAGGGATAACTCATGTTTTGTTGAGGTTATCTCCTCCCAAAGTTCTAAGCCTATCTTTGATATTGATTTATCTCGAGATTAATTCTAAGTTAATTCTGAGATAAATTTTTTTTTATACTTTGGTAAGGAATTAGTGTTAGTCGGGTTAAGTTAAGGGTTAACCCAGAGATATTCTTAGGTTTTGAAATCCACGTCCAAGGGTGGGTTAAAGTGGATTAACTTCCTACCTCAATAAATGTTCAATTAATTGTGTCTCTCTCTCTCATAATAAATGTTATTTCTCTCTCTCATTATTATTAGGTCCTACTATTTATCAAATCATATTAGATTAAAATTAGGTTAATTCACATCCTTATTTCCTGATTAATTATCTTCCTACCAAATTAAAAATGAATTAACTCCGGACTATTTTAATCAGGTTGAGTTAACCCAACTTTAACCTGACTACTCCTACTTAAGTGAGGCTAAAAGATTTGGACCGTTGTCTGTCCTCTTCACGTACTCGATTAGACGGCTCCAATGAAAGGGACAAAGAAATGCATGCAAAGTAGCATCAAAAAGCTCCATTTCAATATTTTTCCTTTAACTAATGGACAATTGCACGCTTTAAACCGGAAAGGGACCCGACATCGTCCGTGCAGAGCATTAAGGGGGCATCGCCTTGCCACACGGGGATTCAGAACTTCTGTCACTGGGATTGTAGTCTCTTATACGCGAATTAACATTGCCCCAGTCTACGTACATTAATCTGAAAGATGATAAGATCATTTAATTATTAAAAAAGGAAAATATATTTTCTTTAACTATTACAGGCTAAGGTGTGCCCATTCCAGTCCTAGACCCATCCATCCCCAACCATCCTAATTAAACTGGACCGGCAACATCAATCTGGCGGGGGCGCCATTTCAGATAAGAGGACCGGCCATGTGTACGTGGGGGAGAGTGCATGCATGCAGGGGAGTACGACTGCCTCTGTACGTACGTTAGTTATTAAAAGGGAAGCTTATAATCGTCTGGGTTGAGCAGAGTAGAAGACATTACCGCCCCTCCTCTCTCTCTCTCTCTCTCTGTACCACCTCCCCTTCTCTCTCTCATCTCACATTAACGCCCCTCCTCTCTCTCTCTCTCTCTGTACCACCTCCCCTTCTCTCTCTTATCTCTCTATTTGTCTCTCTCCGTGATATCTCTCTGGCCTGCCATCCAATCCGGAGTCTTTTTTCTGATACGCACAGTAGTACTGCTGTCGTGTGTGGAAGGGGAGAACTGGAGAAGTGGGCGGAGAAGTTTTTGGTCGGGGGGGGGGTGTGGCGGGGAAGGGGAGATGCCGACCAGCAAAGAAGAGCAACTGAAAGGTCTTTTTCAACTCTCATTCAAGACCGATTTGTATGACACGACGGAGGATGTACGCGTGGACTCCCTCCTCCACCCTATCCATCGGCTTAGTTGAAATTTTGAAAAAAAAAGTACATTTTCTTTTCAAATGACAAACAGTACTGACTAGTTGATGCCATGGGTTGACCGGTCGCCTCCCATTCTCCACTCTTCTTCTTTATTTATGGAGGTTAATCAAACCCCCTCCCACACCAAGAGCCAATCACGTTAATTTCATTTGATTTGCATTTTTAATCTCTCGCACTAGGTGTAGATCTGAGTATTATTGTGCTGATTTTTTTGTGTGATAAAAAATATTAAATTTAATATTTTTTTAATTTAATCCCATCCAAGAGACTGAAAATGTAAACAAAGGAAATAAACCCTGTGCTCACCCATACTCGAAACCTGGATGCCCCCTATCCTTATTCACCCGGTAATTAAGCTTGTCAAGCTAGTTTAACCACGTAATAATGCGTCCTCAACCTTATATTTGTCTTTCTATCTATGTTCTTGTTTTAAATTATTGGAAGTCCTTCGATGGAAACGTGTACGGCGACTATGATACCCTGTTATGTTTAATTAGTCATCATAAAAATTTAAAAATATTTATTAACTAAACACGGTTAACGCATCTGTGTGTAAGAGAACGGTCGAACTCATATTGCTCTCTTTCATCAATTTACCTATTTGAACCGGTTAACAAACAGGTCCTAAAGGATTTTTTCTTTTTATTCATCACAAATAAACATATTTTTTAATCTTCCAAATAGAACTATTATTTTTAAAGTCCATATAATCTTTTAATTCTTATTTTTGAGTCCTTAATAGTTTACGGGCGTTAAAAAAGAGGATATACAAGATAATATTATATCCAAAACTAATGGGACATGAAAAATGTTAAAAATATCCCTACTCTTTCTCTCTCTTCATTGTCTCTCATCTCCCTTCTCTCTTTCTCTCCCCCTATGCTTTCTCTCTCCCCAATCCAGTCGGCTAGAGGGAAGCCTCACAACGGCCTCTTCCCCCCACCTGTAATGATGGATGGCGGTGTTGCGGGGGATGATGATGATGGCACATCTAGTGTTAATTAGGAGCCCGACGATGTAGCCGACGGGGACTTCCTGCATATGCCGAAATGTGGGGGGTGGGGGGGAAATATATAGGAGGGGGGAGCTTCGTCACCGGAGGGGAGAGAGAGGGGGATGAGGTGAGAGAGAGAGAGGGAGGGTAAGGGGTGAGAGAGGGAGAGAGTGCAGGGAGGGGGGATGTCGGAGGCATCTCCCCCTCCTGCTCCGGCGGTGAGGATAGAGGGAGAGGGAGAGGGAGTGGGAGAGGGAGAGAGAGAAAGAGAGGGAGGGACGTTCTGGCGGTGACAGATGGAGAGAGAGAGAGAGGAAGGCATAGAGAGAGTGCAGACTGGTGGTGAAGAGGGAGAGGGAGGGGGAGGGGGAGAGAGAGAGAGTAAGGGTCGACACTGACAAAGGGAGAGGGAGAGGGAGAGGGAGGGAGAGAAAGGCAGAGAGAGTAGGCCGATGATGGCAGAGGGAGGGAGAGTGAGAGAGTAAGGGCCGACAGTGACAAAGGGAGAGGGAGAGGGAGGGAGAGAAAGGCAGAGAGAGTAGGTCGATGATGGCAGAGGGAGGGAGAGTGAGAGCGTAAGGGCCATCGCTGACAAAGGGAGGGAGAGAGAGAGAGAGAGAGAGAGAGAGAGAGAGTATGCTGACCATGGTAGAGGGAGAGATTTAGAGAGAGGAAGGGAGAGAGAGTGAGCAAGTTGAAATCGCTCCGTCTAGGAGTGATTTCATCTCGGGAGAGGGAGGGAGAGTGGTCGAGTTGAAATCGCTCCGTCTTGGGAGCGAGCGATTTCATCTCGCTCTCTCTCTCTCTCTCTCTCCCTCTCCCTCTCCCCCTGTCACCGTCGACTCCCTCTAGCATCCCCCTCCACCTCTCCCTTTGTCATCGCCGACTCTCTCTGACGTCCCCCCTTCCCCTCTCCCTCTCTCTCTCTCTCCCTTTCCGGCCCTCTATCACTGCTGGCTCTCTCTGGCGTCCCCTCTCCCCCTCTTACTCCCCCTCTCCCTCTATCACCGTGGGCTCTCCCTGGTATCCCCCCTCTCCCTTTCTCTCTCTACCTTCATCTCTCTCTCCCTCTCCCTCTCACGCTGTCACCACACCATCCGACATCCCCCCTCCCCCTCTCCCTCTCCCTCTCTGCCTTCCTCTCACTCTGTCACGCCAGAGGGGGAGCTTCGACGTCTCCCTGTTCTGTGTGTGTGTGTGCACGCACGCATGCATGCGCACGTGTGCATCTGTGGTGTGATGCCTACACCGGAGCAAGCGGCCCCCACTGACACCTCCTCCCCGCCGCTCTCTCTATATCACTCTCACTCTCTCTCTTTTGTCTCTCTCTATCCCCAACATTTCACGCCGACACCCCGTGGCCAATGTTCACCGTGGTGCCACCACCGAGATTTCCCTTGCCGGTGCCGACGTGCATCTCCCGCCACCCAGCATTTGTGCGTCCGCGATGCCGTCACCAACTTCAATCCCCTCTCTGACGCCAACGAGGATGGCACCTTTGAGCTCCTCTTCCTCAACTCCCACTCCAACTCTGAAATCGTCGACATGAGAGAGAGAGAGAGAGAGAGAGAGAGATAGGAGGGTGGGGCCCATAGTCTAACTAATGTTATTTTAGTCTTTTATCAACATTAAGTTAGTTTAACTCGAGTTGAGTTTCACTCTAATTGTTTAAACTAATGGCAAGAACTAACCAGGGCAATGACGAAAATTTAAGGGAGTTTAAAAATAATAGTCATATTTGAGAGATTAAAAGGAAAATACGCTTTCTTGTTGGGGTTAAAAAGAAAAAAAATGACAGGCCTAGATAAAAAAAGACCGCTTTATGGGCGTAAAAGATCCCTTTGAGACTTCCTTTCCTCGTATTCATTTACTTTTTTAATGATTTTCATGAATTTCAAAATCAATAATGATCAACTTAGACTTTTTTTAATGATGGTTTCATTTGCCAAAACAAATCTGATTATTTTTTGGGATAATAGTAAAAGACAACCCTCTTTATAGAATCATCATCCTGAGTTAGTTATCGTTATAAATATATATCCCTCTTAAGTAAACTCTCAAAATTACCCTCGAGACTACTTACCATTTATATCTTTCATTGTGATCCATAACATTATTTTTTGGATGAAAGTATCGTTAAAAAGTGTTATTTTCACGAACACGTTGTGTCAAAAAAGAGAAGAGATAAGAGAGAGAGAGAGAGAGAGAGAGAGAGAGAGAGAGAGAGAGAGAGAGAGAGAGAGAGAGATATGGGCGGATCCTTTCGTCCAGGTCACGTGGCAGAATTTGCCCTCCGGAATCATCATTCATCTTATTTCAAATTTCAAGAGATAAGAGATTGATGTGGGCGGATCCTTTCGTCCACGTCACGTGGCAGAATTTGCCCTATGGAATCATCATTCATCTTATTTCAAATTTCAAGAGTAATGATGATAAGGCGTCATATCTCTAGGCCGTGACATCAGCCTATATCATGTACCATACTCGAGTTATCCACCGTCAAACATGCATCCCACACAGATCATGCACACATTAATTATTGAGGTAGGGGTTCCCATAATTCCCCTCACATTGCCTTCGTTACAGTTTCTTTTTGTGACATGTGCAATCTCAAGAAGCAATTTTTTGATTCACGATCTCACGAAATCCTCGTAAGGAAGTCAACTACTAATACTCTCGGACTTTTTGCCTATAAAAAGTTGGTCTTAGTGACCACTAGAGGTACGTAAGGCAATACACAAAGCCGGCCCGAGCATTGACACCAAAGTAGTGTTCCCTCTTCTCTCTAAAGAAGACCTTCCAATTGTATTGACTTCAACATCGAAAGATTTTCTAAGGGTCTTCGAACTCCGACGAGAACTTCTCTTCTCTGTGCAGGAGAATTGGTCCGAGAGTTCAACTACTTCCTCTCCTCTCAGGTTCCAGTCGTTCGGTTGCACCTCCCACCGCGAACGTTCATCAGTCTCATCTCTTGGTCGGTCCAATCCATATAAGTTCAAATATAGCATATGCAATGGGGATATTTTGATATGTTTAAATTTTGATTAAAAATTAATTCAGATATAATAAAAGATTTTAACGGAGTGTTAACGGTGAGCGGCGATGAAGGCATTTTTGTAAGTATCACAGCATAACGAAGTCAATTATAACGGTAGCTAAATAAGGACGGTAACTCTGTGATTGTTGAAATAAGAGAATTATTTTTAGAGTTATTTCTTATTTCTTTTTTACTAAAGAAACACTGGAATTATAATAAAATGAGCAATGCTGCTATCAACAAAATGGGTACAATTTTCTTTCCTCGGATACACGAGATAAGGCGCAAGCAATATGTTCCGCCCTGGTAATCTTAAATGTTGTCGTAATATGTCATAATGAGTTTTTTTTTAATTTAAAGTAATAAATAATTAATTACTGTCCCTCTTTAAAACACTGCTTTGCGACAAAAGGTTACGTTACTGCAAACTCGTGTATGGATAATTTTGGAACCACACCCCTGGTTTAAAAAATTGAAATTGTCTTTAGGCCATGCTTAGTGAAATTTTCAAATGGAAGTACTCTTCAGGTTCACATATTTCAATACATTTACTTTGAAGAAGAACATTAAGTTTTAGAAGTTATTTACATTTTTTTGTTTTGTTATTTTCAAACTTGCAACATATCCAAATTAAAACTTCTCAAGTTGGGGTGGTCGTGAAGAAAGATTCAACTCATTTAACTACACAAAATTAATTGTGACTATTTCTGCGCAATATCGTTCATGTCGAAAGTAAAAACTTTGAAAATGATTTCTCTCTAAAAAACATGCCTACTATACCTTTGTATCCTTTCTTAAATACTACTCTTTGGATAGAGTAGAACAAACAAAGGCGAGATGGAGGGGGCATTTAGCGAAAATTTGGTATTTGTAATATATGTTTTAGTAAGATGCAAGCCATAAATAATCCTTATGCGTGAATAATGAATTTAGTGAAGAAAATAGCTAGTGGTAAATGCATAACTTACAAGTAGAGGAAAAGGGTGAGGAGGACTCAACTATTTAACATATATGATTTTAATTATTTAAATATCTTAGGCTTTTTGGATGCAAGACTATATTCGACATTGTTATTCAATATAGTAAACAAACACCTTGTAAACTGTGTATTTCCTGTCTCGAAGTCACAACGTAGTAGAGGATTCGATAACCACTAAGCTATAAGAAGAATAGTCATAAAAAAGTTTGAAAGAAAGATTAATTTGACATTATGGGTTGCGGTGTTAATTTGGTATATTGTTAGTTTTGATGTTAATATTTATAATATATAAAATCCATATTGATACGGATATAGAAGGAGCATCAAAGATGATCATTGAAAGGGGACCGAGGAGGGTAAAATTAGCTCGGCCCATATAAAATCTATTTACGTCGAACCCAAGTCAACTCACGGCCCGCGACGCGCTTAACGGGCTGCGACAGTCGCTACCCATAGCAGACAGCCCAGGACGAACGTTCTTTAGATTCGCTAACGTGAAAGGCCTCGAACCAGGTGCAATGACCGTCGGAGGACTCTCCGACGACTGACCGTTACTCTCTACGACGCTGCTCTCATTCCCACTGAGGGTTAGCATGCCCTACGGGCGCCGTAAGACTCGCCAGGGAACCAACCGACTCCGGGATAATAGTCTCTCAACGGGAAACTCCCCCTACGATCGCGGGGAACGTTACGCCACGACTGGCGTCCATCCCTGCTAAGGGATGGGCTCCCCCCTCCAGGACAACCCCCTATAAAAGAGACTCCGACGGACAGGCTGACGACACGGTGAATTCCACCAAAAAACACGCAAAGAAATCAAAGAGAAACAGGCTAGAGAGATCTACACGCCCTGCTATTAGAGATGTCTCGACTGTCCAACTGCGGAGAGAGGATCCCTTCCGAGCACTCTTACCGCCCAGCGAACACTCGTTGAGTAGTCACTGACAACGGCGAGCACTCCTCAGGAAGGCCAACAGCTCTTCCAGGTCTACACAGACGACCTCCTTCCCCCTCTTTCTCGTCTACTCTTCTTCATTCTCTACTCGACTCGGTACTGACTTAAGCATCGGAGCGTTATCCCCTGGAGTAACGCCCATGACTCCTTCTGACGTCATTCTTTGTGATGTTTGTAGGCTTCCACGAGTGCCAGACGGTCTTTCCTGATAAATAAATAGAAAAAATATGGTACGCGAATTAAGAACTATTTTTTCAACCCTCAGGGCTCCTTCTGACACCCTTCTTTGTAATGTTTGTAGGTTTTCACGAGTGCCAGACGGTCTTCCCCGATAAATAAATAGAAAAATGTGATAGGCGGATTAAGAACTATTTTTCCACCTCTACCGGAACAATAAATTAGAGGAGAGCTTGTTATTTTTTTTGAAGTCTCAGAATCAAGATTATATCATTTTTAACATTGATTTGCGTATGTATTTAACTTCGGCATAGTATCACACTCTTTTAACGGATTTGTATGACAACTCACGCATAGCCGAACAAAACATCTCCTAACAATATTAATGTCTAAATTGATATTGGCCGAGCAATCAAATGCCCCATTAATTTATAACATTAGAAGTTAATATATCATAATGAATAGTCTCATTAAAAAATTACTACCAATTCTTTCAAAGAAATACTAACATATATATCACACTGACTTAGAAGTAGAATTGTTAGGGTTGCAAGTTTGGGTAGGTCGACATGAAGATCTTGTTGGCTGGACACCCCGGTCATTTGGGTTGAGCTCATTTAGGTTGGGTCAGAGTTAGATCTTTGGTTCAACTCAACCGCTTATAAGTATCAAAAGCATTTTTAACAAGGAGTGAAATAAAATAACTTTTTGCAATGTGTTATTGAGTTGGAATCGGGTTGGTTTGGATTATGCATTGTCACCGGGTGGTTCGAGTCTGGAGAAGTAATGTTCTAATTGGATCGGTCAACCAGTGCCCGGTTGATGCTTTTCTTTGATAGGTACCGTTTTTGTTTCAACGGGGAGGGGAGAACTCGGTATCGAAAATGAGGCGTCTCTTGAAGAGAGGAGGTGGTGAGACCATCAGGACAAGTTATAGACTCTAACTTGATGAAGTAGAATCTAGCCACACTAACAAATTCTAAGTTCACATCTCTAGAAGATTAAATACTAACAACGTAAATTCTCTCGAGAGTCAAACTAGAGACCTCCCTAACCCTGATTGATACTCTATTAAACCGAGTTAAGGTTGAAATACTCGTGTATTAGGTTTGATGTCTAATGGGGCGAACGAAAGAAGCCAACAAAAAGAAACAGTCCATTAGCTTGGATGCGGATTCAGGTGGGCCCGACAAACCTGGACCGAGTTGCAGCCCGTGGCTGGCGGACCTGCTTGCTTTTTCTCGGCCGACATTAAAAGGTTACGGATAATCCGAAACTTATGTTAGCCGTGCACCTCAAAGAAGAAACTGACAGAGTAAGGTAAACGCGGGACGGTCCGTTACCGCAAGGTTGCTCCGCCACCGAGGCCTCCCTCCGATCCTGCCAAAGCATGCAGAAAGGTGGGTGATGGCACAGAGCGGTGACGGTAGCTCAGCCCTCCTGTTGTTCTGCATATGATGGAAAGTATCCAGAAAGAGATCTCCGTCAGTACGTGGCCCTTTTTATATTTCTCAGCACCCCACCCCCGTCT
The DNA here is from genome assembly GCA_022559845.1 of Amorphophallus konjac. Lineage (NCBI taxonomy): Eukaryota > Viridiplantae > Streptophyta > Magnoliopsida > Alismatales > Araceae > Amorphophallus > Amorphophallus konjac. The sequence continues at coordinate 161,967 of JAHNEJ010003341.1, read as the reverse complement.
CTTACCTGTTCTGCTCCACCAACCCCGACTCTCGATCGATCGCCGGAGTTCAGGTGGAAAGGGAAGGGCGTGTGGTCTGGTCCGTAGTGGAGGAGGAGGAGGAGAGTTCCGGCTGAGGTGGAACCATGGAGGCGGTGGGGCGAGGCGGTGGCGGCGGGGCCAAGGCAAGAAGAAGCTGCAGGGAGGCGAGCCCCGACAGGGCGGCGAGGGCGTGCCAACTGCAGCCCAAGGTGAGGCCCTTCCGGAAGGTCCAGGTCGTCTACTACCTCTGCAGGAACGGGCAGCTCGAGCAGCCCCACTTCATGGAGGTTGCTCACCTCCCCAACCAGCACCTCCGCCTGAAAGGTCTTCTTCCCCACTTAAGCTTTTTGTATGTGTATATAATCTTCAGTCAGTGTCGCCGGCTTTCATCTCTTCTTGGTCCTGGGGAAACTTTTGATGATGAGGGAGCCTCTCGTTGGGGTTTGATGATGTGCTGCAGACGTGATGGACAGGATGACGGCTCTGAGAGGGAGGGGGATGCCCTCTCTTTTCTCCTGGTCCTGCAAACGGTATGTGGATACGCGTTGGGCTTTCCTTCTCGTTTCGCCATGTATGATTTGGATTTCTGAAACGAAGCATCCTTTACTGCCCTTTGACATCGTGATGCTCTTTAACATGTTTAATGCTCGTGAGAACTGCTTCGTTTCGTGCTTTCACTGTTTTTTTAATTATTGTTGTTGAATTCTTCAACCAAAAAACAAAATATAAAAAAAGGAGCTACAAGAACGGCTACGTGTGGAACGACCTCACCGAGAACGACGTGATCCACCCGGCAGACGGGTCCGAGTACATCCTCAAGGGCTCGGAGATCATAGAAGGCTGCTCCGGTTGGTCCACCTCTACCTCTACCTCCTCCACGGTGTCATCTGTTTTCTTTATTCTAACTGGGTTCCGCTCCTCCTCCTCTGATTCAGAACGATTCCGGCAGCTCCAGCTCGTCCCCCACAGGAGCAAACCCCTTCTCGGAAAGCAATCCCGTCATTTTCAGGTGGAGGAACCAGAGGACGAACTGGAATTGGTCGAAGACGACGACCGGGAAGCAGAGGAAGAGGAAACAGAGGAGGACAAGGCGTGGCGTCACGGTCCAAGGAGCACGAGGTGTTCCCGTGGTGTATCCACGGACGAGATCACCATCGCCCACAATGGCGCGGGGCGCAGACCCCACACCGAGCTGGTCCTGGACGACGACCCCTCGCCGCCGTCCTCTTCCTCTTCGGAGAAATCCCATCCTCCCGCCGCCCCCATCGGCGACACTAACCTGGTTGGTTGCGGTGGGTCCACCAGGCGGTTGGACGACTCTGACCCGGCGGAGGAACATGGGCAGCAGCCTCGGGGCTCCATCCTGCTCCAGCTCATCGCCTGCGGATCGTCGGCCGCGGCGAAGAGCCGGGGCACCCCGACAAAGGCGGCGGCTCCTCCCGCGGCCTCCTCGGTTGGCACCCCCAACACCAGCGGAAGGAAGAGTGCCGGGAGCCTCCACAGGGGCGTGGTGTGCAGGGCGGCTGCAGCCGCGGCGGTGGTAGTGGAGGACGACGAGGACGAGATCAACTGCATGTCGGAGAACCCCCGGTTCGGCAACCCGCAGCGGGAGGACAAGGAGTACTTCAGCGGCAGCATCGTCGAGTCCATGACGGAGAGCCGGGCGGCGGCCGCGGCTTCCGGTCCCTGCCTAAAGAAATCATCTTCCTACAACGAAGAGAGGTATATGCCTTTCCTTGCCTTCTTCCATCTGGTGCTGTGTGCTACTAGTTGAATATGTGGCCACCTTCGACTCTCCGGACTTCAGCAACGAGTAGAGCGTCTTAAACAGCTAGCTGTCCAATGTCTACGTACGGACGTCTTGTGGCAAGAGCTATCCGGAAACAGCTACACATGTGCAACGCCAATATTATGTCCGGAGTTGCGGGTAGTCACAATTCGTCAGTAGATTAAAGTATTAAACTAGCCGCTGCCGCTGCTTCTTCTTTTTCTCCTCCTTCTCCTTCTCCTTCTCCTTCTCCTTCTCCTCTGACGAAATGTCGTCGGTCTGCGGTTGTGAGAGTACAGGAGCAGCAAGTGCGGGCTGGGGGAGGTCTTCGAGGTGGGTGAGGAGGCGCAGGAGAGGAGCGTGAAGGCCAAGTGCATACCCAGCAGGAACAAAGCCACAGCCTGCATCGGCATCAAGCAGCAGACTCGGCAGTCCAAGTAGCAGCTAGCGCTCCCAACAGCATCCGCTTCCTGCATAGCTAATTATGAACAGCAACATTGGTTGGGTGTGTCAGTGCTCATTATTACCCTGGCTATGTATTCCTCTGCAGGCGGATGTGGGTGAGCGAGTTGCCCTCATACAGTATGTATCCGTGAGTGTTCTAGGGTTGTATTGCAGGTCTCTCTTGACTGTGTTCGTAGTTTAAAGTGAAATGCTGCCTTGTTGAGCAGCAGAGGTTATTCGATCGGCACTTTAACTATACTCACTATCATTGACCGGGGAGGGGTAGACAGATGTGAAGGCAAGGCATGTTTGTGTGTACTACACTGCATTCATGGAGATCGATGGGGCGCATGAATCTACTGGACCGACTTAAACTTGACCAACAAATCCATTCGTCGATCCGTGTCCTCCTTTTTCTGACATTGGATATCAGCATATATAGATTTCATTTCCAAGTTAATTAGCCGTTGACCCAAACAAACGTTAATTAGATCCGAATATTTTTGCACTCGATCATTGACTTTCTTCGCATGCCGTCAGAGAATCTTCGACTCTCAGACCAGTTTTGGATACATGTTTGTTCTGCACCTGTCCGAAGGTGTTCCTCTAAATCGCTCGATTCTGTATGTTTGTGTATTTTTACAGATGTTCCTGTCAGAGCTCTCTGTTCCGGACAACCCCATGCGCAACCAACTCAAACACCCGCAGCACGACCGATCATATGTCGTTGGCTTCCAAGCTAAAGGGAATGATTTAATTGCTTCGCCCATCACCACTATCGCCAAGATCTCTTAATTGTTACACCTCTTCATCGTCGTACGCTTGGGTTAGGTCCGACGTACGTGGTAAACTTTGGAGTGAGAAATATATTTTTCAAAAATATATTAAGAAAAATCTAAATATTAAAAGTGAAAATAACCCCAGGGGTGGACGCCTTTCCTTTCGGTGTCGACAATTTTATGTATGTTCTCTTGGCTGCCTTTCTTCCACGGATAGTTTTTTCCTAGCTGCATGCATCGTCATAAATTACTGATTTTCTTGCAACCTCAAATCTCTCGGCTTTTTACTCCTCCACACTGGCGATGCATGGCTTTTACTCCAAGTTGATCTCATCTGATGACAAGAACAGTGTTGGTAATTGTAGCTGCAGGCTCTGATCTCGGCCTCCTTGATCATCCTCTCGATCGACCCTATATATTTTCAATGCAATGATCGCTAGCTCTAGATAATCTAGCCCTATACTACAACATCGGTGGCATATCTCCACAGATCAGAACCTCTAGTCCTCAATAATGGCGACATCGATCCATCCCCACTAGCATCAGCAAAAACTTTTATAGTCCTCCTCGCTCCCATTTTCCTTCTTTCACTGCACATGTTGTTCCTTTTCGAAGGTTCTGACTCCTCTCCAATATTGTCCCCAGCCCACTACTATGCATATATAGCCGAGGAGCTTGCAGCATATGCCCCCCCCCCCCCTAAGAAGGAATGATTAAGCTCCCACCTTCTGCTCTGGCTCGTCCTCCAATCTATGTATCTCTACTATCCATGCAGAAGCCTAGCCTTGCCTCCTACATGTCGCTTCATGCATCACATTCCCGAATGTTTTTGGATGGATTTGGATTAAAATTATTGACTAAGCATAGATCATTTGATTATGCATTCATATCAGATTTGCAAATCTTGCTAGGTAGTTCCTCCTACGAGCCTTTGATATAGAATAAGGATAATACTTACCGTACATCTTGGTAAGTAATTATGCTTAGGCCTTGTTTGGTAATTAAATGGGTCATAGATTATGACCTAAGAATTTTCACCCATTCAAACTTATACTAAATATTTAAATATCACATCAGATTATTTAAAAGTCATAATCTAATTTTTTAGAGAGAGATATAGTGAAAAGACTCCACTTTTCATAATCTTCTAAAAGTTCTTTTTCATTCGATTATTCTCACTCTAAAAGATTACGAAAAAAGTCATAATCTTATTGGATTTTCAAACTAAGTCTTAATTATCTTACAAATCTAGCTGTAATGGATCCACTCGGCGTGATAGGATGGTGAAAGGAGACCTTTGTGACTGCTTTAAACTATTGATTATCTTATATATTTGATTCCTTTTATGATTTCAAACTTAACCTCCTGTTTTGAAGTAATTAGAACTGAAGAAAAGATTGAAAATCTCGTAAAAATGGCTCAAAAAATACACTCTACGTCGTAGTAGTCAACGTTTTTCATGATAATAGTCAACGGTTTTTTTGTACATTTTCAAATAGAAGAGCACTAATCAACTGTCGACAATTACAATAAAATAGCCGATAGTTGGGCGCGCAAACTATCTACAGTCCATTGGAGTGCTCTCCTGATAACTTTAATATATGCATTGTTTTCTTTGAAAATTTGCCAAACTTGATACTTCAAGATTACCTACGGGCGTTCTTAAATTCTTATACTCATTCTTAAATTCTTAAATTTGGCCATAAACTCTGAAAAGATCTGAAAAATGCAAAACAAATAGACGACCATAATCTAAACTTCGTGGGACAAAAGATCTCTCGCAATGAAACATTAAGATAGCTGACGATCCGCAAAGTTGAAGATACTGCAGATGAAGTTAACGCAGCAGAGATTACACCAAGTTAACGCAGCAGAGATTACACCAAGTTAACGCAGCAGAGATTACACCAAGTATATGCCAGGATCAAAGTTAATATTTTGTCCATAAATAAATGCACAAAAACTCCAACACCTAACGAGTTCATAAATTAGCTCCCAACACAAACTACCATGTCTTACCTCAAACTTGATTTGGAGATGGCTCACCTATAAATAACAGAGGTTTTATAGACAAGTCAAATGGATATCTGCAAAAAACTTGTCAACACATATTAAACAGAAACTAACAATATTTGACATTTACATAAATATGAATGTGTCACATCTGATAAGAAATATAAATAGATGAAAACAAGATTTGATTCATGTTGACTATGGAGTTGTGTATGGAATGGATCCAAAACTTACTGGGCAATAGTTGCTGCACAATGTGATGGGCAATTTGTATCTAGTTTTCTTGTAAATCTAATATGATTGGTCTATATAGATGATCGGATATCTAGAAGATAGGAAAACCCCAATAAAGAAATAATAAAAAAGTATGGGCTGCATGCCACCTTAAATGTGGGATTTCTTACCCCCAAGTCTAATCACCTCATGTTCTCTAATCAAATTTAAGTTTGAAAGATGACTAGATATAAATTGCACATTATGATAGACAACAAGTATTATTTAATCTAATATTGTAACATTCCAATTTTAGAAATCCCAAATATACATTGGATCGTTATAAGAAGAGTCCAATAGATCATCACACCTAGTTAGTTTTAGCTCATTAAATTATTTTAATTAACTTAAATAAATACATTACTAATATATAGTGTAACTTTGTATAGGAAAGTCCAAAAGAGATAAAACTTAGCCTACTTGGATGGTATTTAAATTATCCATATATTTTACATTGGGCACTTTTTCAATCTATGTTATATAATAGGTTAAACATATTAAATAACAAAATTAACTCGGGTTACTGAAATTTGAAAATTATCAAGTTTGCCCTTGCCTAGTATAGTGACAGGTGGGCTGGAGCTTTGGCGGTTCATGAACGGGGTGGGTCATTCTTTGCCCATTTCGCCCTCGATCAACGAGAGTGTGTGTGCGTGTGTGAGAGAGAGAGAAGCGGAACAAGGAGAATAGGCTCTCCTCCGTCCAGCTTCCGTTGCCCCCTCCCTTTCCGGTCCCCCCCTTGGCGTGTCTTCCTCCCCAGCCCCTCTTGGGTCCGTTCTTCTTGGTTCCCAACCTCCTCCCCCTCCTGTGGGCGATGGTGTTGCCGGTCACCTCCGTTAACCGGCCCCACCTCTCCTGCGGCCGTTGTCTCTCCGTCGCCGACGGTCAGTGGTGCTTGCTCTGCATTGCTGCCTTCGCTTGCGTCCACGCATCACCCAAGCTTCTTCAGCCCGCATTGACCGCCGTTGACTTCGATGGGACGGGGCCAGGAAACGAGACTCCATTTCCTGGGCTCTCCGGCCCTTCTCCGGTTTTGTCCCTCCGCCGACCTCGACGGTGCTCTGGTTCCACCCCATGTTGGCGTTGGTGTTCCTCTCCCGCCCCTAGCCGTTCTCCTTGACTACGTGTGCCCCGTGTGCCACCCTTCTTGGCCTGCTACCCTCTCTCCCCCCCCCCTTCCGTTGCTCCTGCCCTATCTCCCCCTCCTATTACTCCTCGCCTGTTGGTCCATGCTCCCTTCGAACCCCTCCGTCCTCCCTTTGGCCTTTCCCCCCCTGGCCTCTCCCCTCTCCCCCCTCTCCTGCCTTTCGTCATTCTGGCCCTGCTCTTGACCCGTCGCCGGCCGTCCTGGCGTCCCTTCCCCCCCTCTGTCCTCCTGCCCTCCTGCTGGCTCCCTTGCTTCCCCACCGGTCCCCTCTCCCCTCCCTCGGCTGGCCGCCCCCCCTCTTGGCCTTCCCGTCTCCCTTGCGTGGCTGCCCTCTGCCTAGCCTCTGCCTCATCCCCCCTCCCCTTCGGTTCCCCTTTGGCCTTGTCAGCCCTCCCGGTTCTCCCTTGGCCCTGTCTGTCCTCCCCCTCTCCGTCTCTCTTCTCCCTGCCACCCCTTTGCCGTCGACTGCAGGCTTCAGGCCCCTCGGCTTCCCTGCTGCCTTTCGCACCCTGGATGTTGATGCCCTCTCCCCTGCTGCCGTTCAGGTCGGAGCCCCCCCAGTTCCGGTGGTCACCTCTCGCGCACTGGTCGTTGCTCCTCCCCGTTTAGGTCACTGCTCCCGCCGCTCCCCTGCTGCCCCTCGTGCCCTAGTCCATGCCCCCGTTGAGGCCGTTGCGCCCTCCACCGTTCAGGTCGAAGCACCCCCCGCCCAGGTTGATGCATCTGGCCCTGTTCGTGCTCCCGCTTGCTGTTGCGCCCTCGTCTTCTGGGTGGGTGGCCACCCATGGCGTGTTCCCGACCGGCGGCCAAGCTTGCTGCCTCCGCCTCCTTCGGCTTCATTTGCGGAGTCCCCCGTGGGCCTTGTCCGCCATGCATCCCTCTTCGTTTGCCTGCCACCTCTGGTGGGCTCTTCATCGCTGCTCCGGCGTGATGAACCCACCATCCCCGTGTGCTGCCCCTGTTCGAGCTCCCGCTTGCTGATGCGATCACATCCTCAGAGTGGATGGCCCACCCCTGGCGCACTCCCGACCGCCGGTCATGCTTGCTGCCGCCGGCGACCACGTCCTGCGCTCTACTTCTATGTTACCTTGGCCCGTCTCTCTTTTGGGCTGTATTGGGCCTTGCCCCCTTGTTGTATTTGGGTCTCCTCTCCTCTTTAGCAGGATGCCGCCCCCCCCCCCCCACCCCCACCTCCGTGGTTCCCTGTATCCCCTACCCTCTTCTTTCTTTTATGCTTATTATATAAAACACTTTCTTGTAAGGTGGCTGGGGTCGAGTCTCTCCCCCTGTCCCTTACAAGTATGACCTTAGTGAAAAAAAAAGAATATAGGAGAATAAGAAACATAGAAAGGTACGTTTTTAATCATATAAATTTTATTACTTGTAGAAAATTTAATTAAGGAGCTCATCCCCGGCACTAAAGAAACGTAACAAAGATGAGTAGAAATCACAATAGATATATAGAGTTTGTTTGGTGACCTCACTCTAAATTTAGATATGTAAAAAACTGAGACTATTAGATGTCATATGTGTTATTTTCATTTTATTTTGATATGTAGAAATTTAATTATAACTTATGAAGACGGTAATTTATTTGAGGATGTTTAAGCACATTTAAATTAAAATGATGATGTTTTGAGATATAATTATTATGACAGTCTTCCGAGTAATTTTGGATATTTCAATCCCAAAATTTCATATTAACTAGCATATTTTGACCGACTACCTATAATTGACTCCCTAATTGTCGATAATCATGTTTGATAGGCTGTAACTTTACTTATTATGTCAGTTTTAGACTATCCAGATAAATTTGTTAATGGGATTTGATTTAGAACTTCGTAAAGATATGCAATTTAAAGCATGAATCATGTAAAAAATAATTATAATAATATTGAATTATTAATTAATTATTTTAAATTATAAATTACACTTTAAGTTTATGCATATAATGTGTAGAATTATGTAGATTTTCACATTACTTCATAATATACTTAAGACGTTCATATTTAAACGTGTTTAAGTCTCATTGTCCATCTTATGCATCTTGTGATTAGTGTGGGATTAAGTATACAAATAGTGCCGTCCACTATGGGAAGTCAATTTGTTATTCGAAGACGATAGAATTTGAAAATTGAAAAGCCAAAATTTTAGTGTGGTGGATAGTGGAGTGACCTGTTAAGACTTTGGTGCCATGCATTTAGGTGCTTTGGTGTTTATTTTGTTTAGCCCTTATGTCGTGGTATGAATATATATTTGACATGTGAAATTAAGTTGCATATAATTTGATTTAGTCAATTATTGTTTTTATTGTCTTAAATATCAAAATTTACATATGAGTATGATCTGATTTGTTAAGACTATTATATAATTTGACCTGTTAAATTTACATGAATATGATTTATATGTTATGTAGGTCATTTGTGAGTTTAAATTATTTGATAAATAATTAGAATTGTGAACTAAAAAGATATGCATTATCTTATTAGTTACATATCCTTGACTTATGCTAGCGATATGCTTAGAACATGCTGAAATCCATGTTAATTTTTGAATTATCATTTCGATTGCTCGAATTATTATGTGATAGATATTTTATTAGTTTTGATACCTACTAGGTTTTAAAACTCACACTTGCGATTGACCATTTTTCTATCATGAATTTGAATGGTAGATTTTGGGCTTCGACAAAAAGTAAGTGGGAGGATTATCCAGAAAAGATTTTAGAGCATGATGCGTAAATGATAAAGTAAGTTTGGTTCCTACATAGAATATAAATATGATTTTTGAGTTAAGAGATATACTGTATATGATATAAATTATCGTATGTTTATGTTAATAAAAAATGATATGATTATGGTCTTTAAATATGGATGATTTAGCCTTTTTTTACTTTATAGAATTTTCAGTTTACAACGTTTTAATTTGAATTGACGTTCCCAGTCGGGACTCCAAAAAGTGGCGGAACATACATGATTATTTGCATGCCATAATAGCTAATGGCAAGAACATAAACCTTTAATAATTACAACATGGTGCTAGATCATGCATAGGAGTGTCGATGGATCCTTAGATCCGAAGCTGTTAGCAGTGAGATGCATGTGTGTTATCGGGGTGAAAATCTTTGATTCGAAAGCAGGGATTCCGAATCGGTCATCGGGGCGCCATCGGGGCGCCATAAAGCCTCTCCTTTCGGGGCATCGCGGCCTCCCTCTACTAGGGTTTGATCCCGTCCGGCTGTCCCCTTCTCCGCATCGCTGTGGTGATCCCCATCTCCATCATCGGCGCTTCGCGGCCTCCCTCTCCAAGGGTTTGATCCCGTCATCTCGTCCCCGTCTCCGCATCGCTGTGGCGATCCCCATCTCCATCATCGGCGCATCACGGCCTCCCTCTACTAGGGTTTGATCCCGTCCCCGTCTCCTTATTTCAGGTGCGTCTCTCTCTCTCTCTCTCATGCTAGGCTCTTCTTTTGGCTTTCTGCTGGGGTACATGAAGGAAGCCCTTTCCGATGTCGCCGCCTTCCGATGAGAAGAAGGTGTCGATCAAACATTTGGAAGATCCCAGTCATGCACCCAATTTGCTTATGCAAATCGGGGTTCAATTCTCATCTGTGAAAGCATTTAGAAGCTTCGCCGACATCTTCCGATTTCTCTGCCCTCCCAGCCCCAAGTAGAAATTTTAGATCCCAATTACGTTTGTTGACAAGTCTCGTACAAGAAAATGGAAATATTGAGGAAGAGCTAACCAATGGCTTCCAGGTCAGGAAAAACCCAAGTCAGATTCTTTACAACTCGCATGCAACCAAAACACAGAACCCAACATCTCTGAACCTTCCCCACCTTGGTGAAACCTATATTGATACCTGGGTTTGATCCTTCCAACCTTTTGAAAAAGAAAATATTTTTTTCCGATTTCAGAGTTTGATGCCTAGGTGCTGCTCCTTCTATCTCACTTGTACGGCGCCTTCTCTGGGGATTGGGTTTCTTGAGGGTATCCTTGGATTTGCTCCAAGCAGAGTCTTCTACATCTCCATCGTCGGGAAGTTCTGATATACTTCCTTCACCTACCCTAGCTGTTGATGTTCTCCAAGTTGTTCTTTTTTGGTCCTCTCTTGTTCGATTTGCAGAACGTATATATATATATATATATATTGTTGGACTATTTTCTTTTCAAGCTTCGCCCTAAAGGAATTACATCTGGGGAAAGTATTCACAAGAACAATTTCTATCTGCAGGCTGAGCCTTAATATATATGTGCGTATGTATATATTATATATATACCTTGTATGTATGTGCGTATGTATATTATATATATATATATATATATGTATATAATATTCATTTAAAATCTGAATATCATGGGTTGTTTTCCCATTTCCCCCCACATGGCAGTGTGGTCTTTGATGATGTCAAATCTCTTTGAGTTCTGCTTAAAGTTCAGTACAGTTCAGAGTTCATTGACAGATCACAGGGCAAAATATGACAGCCCATTGACATGCATGTATGTGCTCATTGTATTTATAACCCATCCATCTTTGTTAATTGATTGGAAGGAAAAGGTTGGATGAACATTGATTTGGATGCCTTGCTATGTCCATTAGCTCTTGTTTCATTCATGTTTCCTATCATTAACATCTCCAGTTGGGTATATAAAAAGCTTAATGTTACTATTGTAGAGTATTTGGTTATACATGTTATTATTGCTAGGGATAGAATAGTCCCATATCCAGATCTGTACTTACATGTTGGACTGCTTCACCTATTCAATATTAACCTACTACATTTTATAACCATTTGGGTTGGGCACTAAGAGTGTAGATGTTTAGTCTCACATAAGATAATTTGTGGATAATTTTCCTCTTTATTTGTGGATAACATGAAATGCCCATATTGTTCACTTTCTCTATGTCATTAAAATGATGCATAAATTATGATGTTGAATATCATTTCGAGGGCTAATGACCAAAATATCCTAATTTCTCTTTCTAGCCAAGTCTAGTTGAAGATAAAACAATATCAGTTTCTCTTTAAACATTTACAATTACAGAACTTCATGACATCTGATGAAAAATTATGAGCATTATGGAGTAATGCAGGTTTTAGATGTTAGGAACTAGTAATTTCAGCAGCAGTAAGAGGTCGGGTTAATTAGTTCTTATCTTGTTTATCAAACTGGAGAATTTCTTGATGAATTTCTTCTATAAATTTTAAATTCTGAAACTGCTTTGGCTTTTGTCATGTATGTTATGAGTTATACACAGATAATTTGAGTTGAACTTTTCCTTTCAAGGTGGTTTATAATGTGTGTTAGTTTCTCCTTTCAATCAGATTTCTCTATTGTGTTTCCTATCTTCATGATTTTCTAAGCTGTAAAATTTTAATCCTTGTATCTCTTCAATATATGAGTTTTATCTCTTCAAATTGTCATGCAGAACCTTAGTTTCTAGTTCTGTTTTAGGTTACTTCAGCATTCTTTAGTCATTTGTTTATTTGTGTGTGTATCAAGTTTAGTACAGTTCAGATTTGATTTTTGAAGTTCAGTGGTTTGCTTTGTGTGACTGGTATATCAAAAGGTGTGCAGCGGCACACTTTGCGTGAGGAGAGTCCTTGGACTCAAACCTCCGCCGAGTACCAGGTTATGTGATTGACAGTCTGAATATTATGATTGCTGGTTGTACATCCTTATTTCTGCCAAGTGTTTGATAATTATCTCTATTTTTTTTTTCTATTGTGAATGATGTAGATTATAGCGTCATTTTGATTTGAAAAATGGGTCATAGTGAATATGTATTGGAGGTCCATAATGAAGCCAAGTTTGCTAGTTCAGTAAACTTTTACAGTTAAAAATTGTCATTCATCATGTTTTTGTCTGACTTTTACATGGGGTATCTTTTGTAGACAGCTATGGCATTATAGTTAATGGATAAGATTGTTAGCTTTCAAGCAAATGTATAGATAATGGAAATGTCTTTTACCTCATGTATCATCCATCTTCAGATGCTCATGTTCATTGATGTTTGTTTTTTTCCATTGTGATTACAGAATCTTTCAATTGAGAGGATAAAACAGTTCACAAACATTCCTTCTGAAGCACCTTGGGAGATTAAAGGTTGTCTCTGGACTCATTTTGTGAAAGTTGCAATAATACTTAGGAAAAATGATCAGGCATGGATCTCTGGACTCATTTTCAAGGGCATCTTATTATTACTATTTTGTTGACTGTCCTAATTCAATTAGACGCAATAACCACCAGTAGAAACGCCATGAATACCTGGATGTTATCAACTGCATGAATATCCGGAAGTTTTCTGCATCAATGGACATAATTTTTCTTAAATATACATGCCATGACTGTAATACTCTATTTTGTATGTCGCATGACATTTGAGCCACTGCACTAAGTAATTATGTGGCCTTCAGCTTGTTAAAATGTAGTGCGTGAAACCCGTTTGAAGAACACTATGGAAGTTGAGCTTAGCTATCTATTAAAATTTCTTCAATGTGTATCATGTCAGACATTTAATATTTTTTTAATAATAGCTTAGCTATATATACATCTGAACTTGCTGTTAAAAGATAGATGTTCAATCTGCAGATGGTGGAAGAGATAAAAGAACTTATTCAGCAACGTGATCTTGCTCAATCTCGGGTTCAAGATCTGCTCAGAGCTTTAGGAGATGATGGAGAATCAGGAAAATGGGTATTTCTCTTCATGAGTAAAAAAATTTAATGCGTCATATAGTGATTTTTTATTTTAATTTATATCCTTGGTTTCTTACTTTCCTCAGCATGCATATGATTAACCTCTCACATTACACGTGCCTGATGGTTGGTAAGAGGAACTTTCCACATATAACTCATCAGGTGTTATTGATTTTAACTTCATTAAGTCTATTGCACTGTAGGATTTTACTAATTTGAATGAGAGTTCCAATGAGATTTTGGAAAACTCAAATGAATATGGTACCAACTCACCTCAAAATTCAATTTGCATTGCAAGTTCCATTGGCTTGACTTATGAAAGAACATATGTTGAGCTTTGATAACATAAGATACTGATTTTTGCAATGTGTAACACTGTGACAATATTTTAGTGTTACTGTCTCATGAACATTTTTGCAATGTGTAACACTTGACAAGATTTTATTGTTACACGCTAGACTTTGATAACATAAGATATTGATTATTCATGCCCATAAAGTTACATTATGTTGAGCTTTGATAACATAAGATACTGATTTTTGCAATGTGTAACACTGTGACAATATTTTAGTGTTACTGTCTCATGAACATTTTTGCAATGTGTAACACTTGACAAGATTTTATTGTTACATGCTAGACTTTGATAACATAAGATATTGATTATTCATGCCCATGAAGTTACATTATGTTAAGCCTGCCTCTAGACAAGGTGATGAATAGTGGGGAATATACACATTTGATCCTAAAGTTCCATCTATTCAGGTGGACACCTTCTGTGTGATAATTATTTCTTGTTTAAGACTGAAACATCAATTCATCTGGAGGAATATGTTTCTATTCGTTGAAGACAGCATTGAATTTGTGTCTAAATGTGTTTTTTATATCATCATTTCTTACTTCAGGCTGATAAAATCTTTGGGGAGTGTGTGACTAGGTTAATGAAAATATTTTAGAGAACAGATATCATCATTGAGCTAGTCTGTGTAGATTGCATCATTCTAAGTTTACATGAACCTCATATTCTCATCTTTTACACTTGCATATCCTTTTTTATTTAATACATTAGTGGTACTATCCTCTTTCAAAAAAATAAATTTTTATTGATTGTGGAATGTGGTGTTTGTGTCATGCTCTTTTGTATGCAGTTACGTTATTTATAATGAAAACAGGGCATTGAGATCAGGCAAATAGTTACCTTTACAAACTTAAGGTTTTGCTATCTTCATGTTTTATCCTTCAATTTTCAAGAGCTGGAGAAGGCCTGGGAAGAGTACATTCGGCCCTTCTTCCGAAGGCCAGGGGAAATGATTCGGGCAACCTTCAGTGTATAGGCAAGGAGCAGAAGATCCTTCTTCCAAAGATCATTGAAACTTTTGAATTCCAATGTAATCTATGTTTACTATCAGGATCCGAAAATAGAACTATTGGATCTCAATTTTGGATCTAAATATATAAATTTAGATCTCCCTATCTCATTAATTATAAAATATATATATTATGATTTTCGGGTAAGATTCGGAACCGAAAAGTTAACTTCGGATTCGGGTCAGATCCGAATCTGAAATGCTGTTTCATTTTGGATTCGGATCAGATCCGAATTTTATAATATCGGATCCGGATCACACAGGATCCGATCCGGATCCGATTTGTTTACACCCCTAATCATGCACTACAAAATACTAGGTTCAAAACTTTGCCTTAATTTAACACAATTAGAACTTCACCCTTAACTCATATCTCCAAATGGGTAATTGAGTCACGTATTCGAATGACCAAATCGGCTTAACAAAAGCATCAGATCATCACGTACCCTTAGATCAAAAATTCCATAATCACATATAAATCGAGTTAATTAATTAAGAAGATTTTCACTCGTATTAATTAGGATAGGCACCCAATCACCATTATGATCAACTAGCTAATGTATACAATAATTTCATTATGAAAAAAGTAGATCACCTCGGCATTAATGCAATTTGTTGCAGTAAAAACTTCCTCCCCAAAGCAATCCACATTCATTCTTATCGACAATGTACTCCACATCAATGAATTCATCACCCACCGGCCGAACTCTCAAGGGCAGCAGACAACCACCCATTAATTAGTTGTTCTCTAGAAAACGCTAGGTTAATTAATTACTGATCCTGTGACCGCTGCTATACCATGTGAGCAGAGAGTCACTGTGGCTAGGCTGCATCATGAGTAACTTCGAGCTTTTGCTACTAAACTTTGATTTTGCTCATTAATTTCTTAAATGCAAACAACGGATAAAAGTAATACTAGCTATATATTCCATAGAAATCGTTCCTTTGTGATGTTATATTCACGAAATCATCATATTGACTATTTTACTGTCGAATTATTTATAAAATTAATTCTTACACCATCGATCGATTGCTTAATCAAGTGGAAGTATATATAGAGAAAAATGTTGAAGAAGTATATATTCATCACAAAATTGAAATGGGTATTCAGAAAGTGTAAAATATGTTAAGGAGAAAACGATTATATATACTACATTTTTTTTGTAAATGTAGAAGTAAAAATATAGTCTTCCGAGTCTCGTATCACATTTTTAAGATTTATTTGGTTAGAGAAGAACGATTAACCACCGGTGGAAGCCTGCAAACACCAAAAAGAAGGCGTCAGACGGAGTCCTGGGCGTTACCTCGAGAGACAACTCTTCGATGCTTAAGTAAGGACCGTGTTGGGTGAGGATAAACGGGAGATGAAGAGATGAAGAGAGGAGGAGAGTGTAAGGGTAGAATGATAAAGCTTGGAGTCGGAGTGGGATTCATGGAGGTGCTCATTGTGTCCACCGAATGCTCGGAAAGTACTCGCAGGGCCTGAGACGTACTCGGAAGCTGTCTCCTTATGATATCTCTCCCTCCCCGGTGAGTCTAAGCGTTTCTTTGTATGTGGATGTCTGTCTCCGTATGTATGTGCGTCGTGTGTATGTCTATGTCTGCCGTGTCCTGGTTATCTGATCAGAGATCTATTTATACCGGTTATCTTGGCGGTGGAAGTCCCATTCCTTAACAAGGAAAGACGTGAGTCGTGAGATAACGTCTCCCCGCGATCGTGGAGAGTTTCCCGTTATACGTCCGTTTATCCGGGCCATCCGTCTTTAAGACGAGCTTATGGCACTTTCGGTGTGTACTCGCCCATACTAGCTAGAGTAGAGGTTGGTGATGGCGGGAGTAACATTCGGGAGTAATGTTTAGTCGCCAGAGAGTCATCCGACGCCCGAGATGCCCGGGTCGACACCCCTTGTGGGTTGGTGAATCTTTTGTTCATCTTTATTGGGCCGCTTGGTGCGGGCCGCTAACTATCGGGCCGTATGTTTTACACCGGACGGGTCTTGGGCCGATGTAGACTTGACGCTAATGAGCCGCATGTAAGCCGAGTTAATTTTACCCTCCTCAATAAGTAATTTCTTTTTTAAAAAAAATGGGTGTTGAACACGAGAGTTGCTCAACGTAGCCTTTCAAAATTTCGATTAGGAGGCTCAATAAGTATATCATTCGTAGAAATCCATCTAAGTACGTATTTGATCGAATGCCTCTCAATTGATCAGGTAAGGAGAGAGAGAGAGAGAGAGAGACCACATGATTTAACGGTCGATCCCACAGCGAATGAGTGGAAAGAAGCAGCACTAAACTGAAGAAGACTAAAGAAGAGTGTGTGTCATTCCGCCATCCTCATCTGTCCTTCGATAAATTTGAGGACGGTCGGACAACTAAAGTGGGGAATTTTAAATGGGTACTCCTACTCAAGATTCGTTGTTAACTTTTCAGGCAAGTTTCCTTAGTAGTTAGAAGAACGCCGCGTTTGTTACATTTTTAAAGCACGTAATTAATTAAGGTTTGAACGAAAACTTATACAGGGGGAAGAAGACTCGCCAAAACACTTTTCTTTCGGCAACGGAGAGTAAGAATGTGAAAAGAGACGGGGGTACGAGAATGTTTCACGTTGTATTTTGGAAAACCTCCTGACATAAATATATAAAATAAAATTTGTATCACGAGTGCTGTGGTGAAATTTTATTAAAAACGCATCTAGGTTTATACACAGCCATATATGCATGCAAATGAGGTTTTACATATTCAAAAAAAAATCTGTGACACGTAGGATTAACGAGAATTAGGCACGACGATTATCCGTTTAAAATTTGAATGGAATTTAAATTCGTATTCGTTTGATCACGTAATTATCCGAAGAAAGCATTCGATAGATAATTTAATCAGATAACGGATAATCTGATTATTAATTAGATATAAATTCGGATATTGACGTATCAGTGTTAGATATTATACGATCAAATATGAACTCTTAGATAAATATCTAAGGATACACGTATTCTATATATAATTAACTCTAATCTTAATATGTTATTTAGTTACTCTTTTTTACTTTTTTGTCTCAAAATATAATTAAGTTGAAAATAAGAACTCCACTTACACCCATTTAGTAAGTCCTCTCCTATTTTTTAAAATTAAGTTCAATCTTTTAATAATATCTCCTATTAAAATAAAAATAACTTTCACCTCTAAGCAGACTCGGTAATTATCCGTTTAAAATTTTAACCGAATTCGAATTTATATTAATTAGATAATTATCTGAATAAAATATTCAACATATAATTTAGTCGGATATCGGATAATTCGATTATTAATCAGATATAAATTCGGATATCACACTATATCAGCTCCGTGTATTGCATAGTGAGATAAACTTTGGATTTGGGGGTGTCTCCAAGAGATATTGTCTATGCAGTGGAGGTGGAATTTTACCTCCGTAAAAGAGTCCTCTTAGATTAAGAGGTGAAAATCAACCATGTAAACACTTGATTACTTTCTCAATATCTAACTTGAGATTAATCTTACGACACTAAATCCCACTACAATACGTATACATGAAATTTAATTAATGTAATCCCGCTGGCAAATGGATGGGGTGTCGACGAGTCAATCCGCAATGGCATATCAAATGTGGTGCTGATGTGTAAGATTAGCGTCGCCTCCCTAGCTCTGATCCCATTCCCTTGTCATCATCATCCCATCTCCAACGACGACGCCAAGTGTCATCCCTCGTCCTCATCTGGGACTGCAAGGGAGGGAGAGGGAGATCGAGACGCCCACCACTCCTTACCTGCAGGAGATCAAGTCCGCGTTGCGTTCGTTCGTGTTTGAGCCGTCTCTCCCACGCCCAGCTAGCCCACTAATTATCAGCCAGTATTCCCAAGTAATTATCTCAAACGACCATCGTTGTTGATTAATTGCATAAAACTTGCTACGTACGAAATTAACACGTAGATATAACTAGATACATTGACCACATAGACATAACATTAAATGCATCGATACAATGTTATATCTATATAAAAATGCAACGCTTCTCGATGTCGTATTTGAAATTGATTAAGTGATTTGAAGGGATAAATAACGAACTATTTAATGACAAAGAATGTTTTCGTACATTTCCTCTATCTGCTACGACGCCGCCAATTTTAGCATGTGGGGATGGGGAGCAGGTGGCCGGGATTGCCGTCCAACGCACGAGCCCACGTCGGAGTTTGGAATTCCTTCCGCCGGACTTTCGAATCTCTGTCTCCCGAGTTCAAACTGGGGGGCTTACGAATCGGCCGGGTCATAACTGCGCACCTTTGTCCACACGGCTAGGCCCCCAGATGATCACGGAAACGAATGCGCATCTCTCTCTCTCTCTATCTATATATATAAGCCCATGCAATGCGAAGCGATGTCATGCAAATTAACCTCCCTCCTCGTTCGATCTGACAGAGAGCCGATTAAGCGGCCACAGGGGCCTTGACAGAGAGAGGCATACGATCGAAGATGTGCGCGGGAGGGAACGGCGGCGCGAGGAGCGAGTCGGGGGATGGGAGGCACGGGGGCTGGGCCATCGCCGTTCACGGCGGCGCCGGCGTCGATCCCAACCTCCCTCCCCAGAGACAGGAGCAGGCAAAGCAGCTCCTCACCCGCTGCCTCCAACTCGGCGTCTCCGCCCTCCGGTCGAACCTCCCCGCCGTCGACGTCGTCGAGCTTGTCGTAAGCAGCAGCACTCGTCCTCGCCGTGCAATTGATATTAATATTGACTGCGAAGTACTTAATTACAGATCTCTCTTCGCTTTTAATCCGCGGCGGTCTGATTGAGATGGGGGGGGGGGGTGGCGGCCGGGGTTTGCTTTCTATTTGGGTGGTATTTGGTGGTGCATGCATCGTTGGGGGTTAATTAATTAATTGTAGATATATATAATGTTTCATGGCGCATGCAGGTGAGGGAGCTGGAGACGGATCCGGTGTTCAACTCGGGACGGGGGTCGGCGCTGACGAGGAAGGGG
Organism: Amorphophallus konjac; assembly: GCA_022559845.1. NCBI lineage: Eukaryota > Viridiplantae > Streptophyta > Magnoliopsida > Alismatales > Araceae > Amorphophallus > Amorphophallus konjac. The sequence continues at coordinate 142,460 of JAHNEJ010003341.1, read as the reverse complement.
ACGGTGGAGATGGAGGCGAGCATCATGGACGGCCCCCGGCGGCGGTGTGGCGCCGTGTCCGGGGTGACGACGGTGAAGAACCCCGTCTCCCTCGCCAGGCTCGTTATGGACCGATCGCCTCACGCCTACCTCGCCTTCCAGGGCGCCGAGGATTTCGCTCGCGAACAGGTCGGTCCGGTCCCCCGGCCCGGCCGGCCCATTCCTTTCTTCTTCCCCACCCTCCACGACTCATAAGATCTACTACTCATTTAAACAACCCACCCCACCATGCACGTCAAACCGTGAGTGAGTTCAGCGTGCACACACACCGCGACACTAAAAAGTAGCAGTGGAGAAACACAGAACTACTGCTATTATGCATGGCACTTAATTAACACCCTGTTGGACGTGAGGGGAAATCTCTCTCCGGGTATATATATGTCCATTTGGATTAATCTTGGAAGCAGCAACTCATTAATTATAGGGAAGTGATATTATAGAGTAATTTGTTGGATAAATTGGGTTATCTAACTCAAAATATTAGGACTTTGAGTATATGAAAGCTATTTTAATTAACAAGTGATAATTGATATTCTGCACCTTCATAATGTGAAATAATTAAAATGGGGATTCTTGTTTACTTTTCTCCCCCGTACGTGCAGAGACCTCTATGGTCATTGCAAATATATATTGTCATCTCCTAATTAATTAATTAACTGCGGGTTGATGAGAAGCGGTCATGTTTAATTAATTAATTAATTGTGGGATGGCAGGGGGTGGAGGTCGTAGACAACGATTACTTCATCACTGAGGAGAACGTGGGCATGCTGAAGCTGGCCAAAGACGCCGACACAATCATGGTATACACCTAATACCAATCTAATTATTGTATTTATTTATTAATATTCCTGTGGTTGATCATTTGAGTTTTATTCGCTAGCTTTTTGCGCTTATATATATATATATATAGAAGTCTCATCTCTGTTTAACATTTCCGCTCCTGTTGCCGGCCGGGTGGGCAACTGCATTGCATGATCCAGTTCGATTACAGGATCCCCCTGAACCTGAAGGGAATCAGCGGCAGCCCGGACGACGCCGCTGCAGACCGCAACCTGCACATGAACGGCCTCCCCCTCAGCGTATATGCGCCGGAGACCGTGGGCTGCGTTGTCGTCGACGGGCAGGGGCGCTGCGCGGCTGCCACATCCACCGGGGGGCTCATGAACAAGATGGCCGGCCGAATCGGCGACTCGCCCCTGATCGGCGCGGGCACCTACGCGTGCGACATCTGCGCCGTCTCCTGCACCGGCGAAGGGGAGGCCATCATCCGGAGCACGCTCGCCCGGGAGGTGGCGGCGCTGATGGAGTACAAGGGCCTGTCCCTCCAGGCGGCCGTGGACTACGCCATCAGGGAACGGCTGGACGACGGGGGGAAGGCGGGGCTCATCGCCGTCTCCAGCGGCGGCGATGTCGCCTACGGCTTTAACTCCACTGGCATGTTCCGAGGTTATGCCACACAGGACGGACCTATGCATGTGGGCATATGGGATTAACTTATTTTATTTTTAGATTGTTTAGCATTTATATCTCTCTAAATTTTTATTTTATCAAAAATATTCTTTATTTTGATCTATTATCATGAATACCTTCTAAATAAGTTGAAATGTCACGATTATACATATTTAGTTCCCAACCATCAACGAGAGCCGAATATTTAATGGAATATCTCACGGAACTGTCGAGATATGCAAAATATCCAAAATATCCCGACTAAATGTGCGTGTTAGAGAGAGAGAGAGAGAGAGAGAGAGAGAGAGAGAGAGAAGAGTGCCACCCCCTCCCCCACCTCCGGCATCCTTAACTCTCCTCCACCCCCTCGCCAACGACCCCCTCCCCCTTTCCGATGAACCCCCCCGGTCCCTCTCTCTTTGGTGAACCCCCCTCCCCTTTCCTGTCGCACCCCCCATCCCTCCCCTCCGATGAGGTCCCCTCTCCCTATCGTCCCCGCACAGAACCACCCTCTCGTCCCTACACAGACCCCCCACCCTCCGGCGGGGAAACCCCCCAAACCCCTCTCCCTGGCCCCTCATAGAGGCCTTCCCCTGACCGACCTCCCCGCACAAACCCCCTGGACTACAAGAAAAGGCGGGATTTCAGACGGCCACATCCGTCTGATATCCGTCTAAAAATCCGTCACAAAACACCTTTGCAACGGATTTCAGACGGAGTCGGCCGTCACATATTCTTGGTCACAAATTTCGAACAGTTTAATAATCCGTAACAAATTCCGTGTAAAATTTCACACGGAATGTTTTTCGTGTGAAGTACCGTCTTAAATGCTGTGTGTAATAGCATATTTCATACAGTATTTCAGACGGAAACTAATCCGTCACTCCGGGGGAGAGAGAGAGAGAGAGAGAGAGAGACTTAAGTGAGGATAAGTTAGTCATTCCACCCGTTAACTAGAGTTTAACTTGAGTGAAATATACGAAAGTTATAACGAGAGATAAATATAATATTTAAACTTATTTAGAGAGTATTCAAGATAATAAAGTTAAATGAGAGATATATTTGATAAAATATAAAAATATTTAAATGAAGATATATATATATATGCAAAAAAACCCTTTTCATTATTATAAAATTTATCCCTATCTATCTCGTGGACAAACTCACCTGCCCCGTACATCGTAATAATATTAATTAAGCACACTCGTACGGATTAAAACAGAAATAATTTCCTCATGGGGGAAATAATAATATTGTTTCTCAGGAAATCTAGAAGAATACAAGTACATTATTCCCTTAGGCCCGGTTTGTTATTAGAATTGTCGGATGAATAACAAATCGAGGAGAGAGAAGATGTAACGGGGCCCACCAACTCTCACACAAAAGTAGTTACTCAGGGTCGGATACTGTGTTCGACCCTTTTGGGTCGAACAAGGTAACCGTGTTCGAACAACAAACAGGGCCCTATTGATCTCTGTTTCCTGCAAGTGAAGGACAAAGAGATCCACTCTCTCTTTTTGGTTTATGGGAAGGAAAATGCTAACTTTTACTCTAATACTTATTTCTTACTTCCCTAAATATTGTGGCATTGCCCACAATATATGTTAGCATATTTAAAGGTTGCGGACGACATCTAATTGGACAATGATGAATGATCTAATTAGGACACTAAACAACTGATGATTAACTTCAGTAAAAAAAAACAACTGATGATTATCAAAAGCTACATTTGAAAAAAAAAAGTTAATAATGAAGGTGAGTGTGAACATATTCATAGTCACAAATAATGTCTAGTACTCCATTAATTGAGACCTAAAACATATGCATAATTTCATAATCAAATTATGAAACTCAATTGTCTAGTATTTATATTCGAATTATATATATACGTACCCAATCATATCCTACTATTTCTTAATCGGATCATATAGTCATAGCAACACAAATTTGCATTAATATTTTTCAATTTCAAATAGGGGCATGCATCTAAATCATAAGATAATGGGCTAAACATATAAACACATATCTATCTATCCAGGCAAATGGCAAAATCGATCTTGACTATTACCGTAGAGCCGGAGAAGCCAATCCCTAACTCCAGAGTTTTAACCCATTGCCCCGAGGCCAAAACATGACCCGTCGAGGATGCTTGTATTAGATAGGGTCCAAAAAGCTCTTAAAATGACTCTATCCATGCACAAATATCTAAGTTATTAGTAAATAAAAAATATCAGAGATTATTGCTGTATATATAATATAATTAACTTTTTATATAAATAAACATAATAAATATCTAAAACATTATGAGTTCAACAAATATTATATGAAAAAAAATTCATGCTAAAATGACGAGAATGTTAACACAAATTCCACCAATAAGTTCTTTACGGTGTAAGAATTTGCCCCATTAAGTCTCGAGGCCCAATTTGATAACTTATTAGGGTAGGGAGAGTGGTCTATCGCGGGTGGTGTGCCCGTCTCCTATCCTAATCTACCTCGGATAAGTTATTTCACTTTTTTTCATGGGAACGAGAAAATCCACCTTAATTCTTATTTGACTTCGGTTAAAAAAATAAATTAAAAAAGAACAATTCACTCAGACCCAGGATAAGCCATCACAACCGAATTTATTCTAAATGCAGACGTGGGTGATGTCTCTACACTCTCATGGTAAGGTCATATATCCTTATTACCTAAACGCAGCATAGCATAATTTTGCACTCTGCATCTTTAGGTCGGTATAATTGAGCACCCTTCTCAGCAGGAAAATTTATAGAGTGTTTGGTTGTATTTTTTTCTCTCAAATTTAAAAATAGGAACAGGAGATTCACTCAGACGTGTTTGATAATTTCTCTCCTATTTTTTAAGATGAAATTTTATATAAAAATAAGGGTCGACTAATTTTTTTTTTAAAAAGAGATCTCGCAACCTCGGCGCCCCCGCCCTCCGAGGCCGTCTCCACCACGACTTCCCTTCTTCTTCTTCTCCGCACACGTTGCAGGAGACGGTCGCTGCGCCCCTTCTCGGCATCGGAGGTCTAGGCCGTGGCCACCAGGTTCGCCAACGAGGCCGGGTCGACGTCGACGACGTTGCCGTATCTCCCACTCCCGTCCTCGTCTGATATCAACCCTCCCCGGACCCAACTCTCCACCACGCGCTCTCTTGGTATCTGAGCATCCTCCGAGAACTGGCCAGCACAGTGCAAGAGGCAACGCCCGCCCGGATCCGGACTCCGGCCGCGCCCGTCACCGCGCCCCTCTGATCGGTCTCCGCAGCATCCCGACCACCGCCTCTGCCTCCTTCACCACCACCTCCTCCGCTCCGCTCCTCGTTATCTGCGGGAAGAATAGCCAGATCCCTGTCGCCACCAGGAACCCAATGGTCAGCGGCGGCGCCAGCGCCCGGTGCAGTGCCCCCCTCCCGCCCCCCGCCAACCACTTCTTCGCTGCGATCTCCGCCGCCATGCACGCGCCGTGGAGCGCGAAGAAGCACCCCACCTACCTGCTGGCAGCAGCGCCCTGCCCTCCCGGCGGCGGCGGCCAGCACCGCGTCGAGGGCGAGGTACATGTGGACGGAGTAGAGCGCGAGGACGAGACCCCGGTGGAGGCGGCGCCGGTGAGGGTAGATGGAGACGATGAGTGCCCATGCGCTTGCCGACGAATTTCATGGATGAAAAGAAATATTTATCAAACATGTCTATATAAATTTTAAAAATTATATTATCTTTTCCAAACATAATATAACAATTTACATCACTTTTAAAAATTGAATTAAAAAATGAAATAGATTAATTTGTTGGAGAGAAATAAGTTTTAAAAAAATTATTCTCAGACACCCTATTAAATAAATAAATATGCTATAATGACATACTCGGAGTTGTTGCATATTATCAATAGTTGTTGTTTCTATATTACAAAGAGAAGATAAACAGAACCAAATGTGATCATTGTAAATTTCATTCTCCATCCCTTGATATTACGCCAAAAGATAAATGACTTGGTTTCGAGTATAAATATTTGATTTGGTCTTCTGTAGTAACGATTGTAATCCTAGGAGTGGTATAAAGAGACCAGAAGGTGTCGGCTGGTCTGTGTCTACCAAAGATAAATGTGTAATTATTTTCATTATGAAAGGGCGGTTCCTCCAAATCTCTCTCTTTTTCTTTTTCGTGGTATACATTTATCTGTACGATCATTGTCTCGTTGGTGTCTTGATTTTAACAAACTGGTATCAAAACTGACGAACAAGTTATATATGGATATGACATCGAGTTAATCTTCAAGTGGCTGGTGAATTCAAGCTAATGTGGAGATTTGTTAGGGTGTCTTCATCCGCAAGTATGTGGAGTCAGAGTAGGACTTTAGGACTGGTAGAGCCTATCAAGGATTCTTTGTAGACATTAAGAGGCAGTCCTAATGAGATTAGGAGACTGTTGGGAGTCTTTTATAAATGTCACGAAAGATGTGAAAGAGGGCATGTTCTCCTCTGCTATAGTGCATGTCTATAAATACAAATACCATGGCCCAGAATATGGCAAGAGGCCAGCAGGCCAAGCAAGCTGTACATACTACGATTAGAGACCTACTAATATATCTAGATAAAATCTAGACCTTCTAATATATACATCAACAATAAATACGGTTGTAATCTCAAGGGTGACATATAGAGATTAGAAGATGTCAACTTTTATATGTCCACCTGGGAGAAAGGTGTAGTTCTTTTCATAGTGAAAAGGGCGATTCCTCTGAATCTATCTCTTGTTCTTTTTCGTGGTGTGTTTATCTGTACGATCGTTGTCTCGTTAGTTTTGCAATTCTAACAAATCGGTATCAAAACTGACTTACAGGTTGTACATACGGCACAGAGTTTGAATTTCACGTGGCTTGTGAATTCAAACCAAGGTGAAAATTTGTTAGGGTGTCTTAGATCTACAGATATTTTGAGTCAGAGTTGCATTTTAAGATTAGAAGGCAGTCATAATAAGATTAGGGGACTGTTGAAAATCTTCTATAAATATAGCTATAATCAAATAAGGCTATAATCACAGGGGTGTCATAAAAATACCATACCACTAGGGAAAAGAATTCGTAGTTATTTTCATAGCGAAAGGGGTGGCTCTCCCAAATCTATATCTTATTCTTTTTCGTGGTACGTGATTGTGTACGTGATCGTTGTCTTGTTGGTGTTCTGATCCTAACACGAATGCTATAGCTTTGGTTATTTTTTGTGGTATATTTTTTTCTTACGGAGAGGGGGAGAACTCCAGATTGAACTCGGGACCTCCACCTTGCAAAGGGGGAGGGTGCCACTCCGTTGGGGGGGCAAATAGTTATTTTTTCTTTATTTAGTGTTAGATCATAACAAAAATCCATAGAAAACGAATTTAATCAATCAACCAAGTGTAATTTATATTCTTCTAAAGTAATTTATTCATAGTAATTCTTCCATGCATGGATGTCGCTTTTTCCCGGGCAAAATGCCAAATATTTACTCAGACCGATCATCGGAGAGCTCTTTGAGTCTAGCTTTTAATCATGCAATAATTAACTGCCATTCTACTCCCAGCTTTATCCATGAACGTATGATTAGTTCCTTGAAGGTCTATCAAACGGTATGTTGTACGGCGTCTATAGGAGCGATACAAAGTCAAGTTGCATGAAAGAAGTCATAAACCACGTGGGCTCTCTTGGGTTGATCCTCCCAAACTCGAACTTTTCCTTCAGATATTCTCTTTATGGATTGAGCCCAATTTGGAAGACCACAAATTTCCCCACAGGTGATTCTCTTAATGGACCGGGCCTAAAGAACAATGGAGAGCAGCCTCTCCGAGGGCTAGTAAGATGGCATGATCCTGATCCTAGGAGGAGAAGATCTCCCTCATCTCATCTTGGGAGATAGCCCTCACCTTCCCACTTGACTCTCTGTTGTGTCTATCTCTTCCCATGGGTCCCAGAGAGTCTGTAATTAAGCATCCCCCCAGCTAGCTCATACCCCCAGTAGGGGTGAAGAAGAAGAGTAACGTGGAAGTGCTGTTGGAGCAGTCTCACCACCACGGTACAGCCCTGCTACACCTGGAAGCACGCCCTTACATAATCCTGATCGCCTCTTCCTTCATACTTCATTCGTTAGGCCCTCTTTAGTTTTCGAACACGGTAATCGACCCCCGGGTAAGATTTTTGTGTGAGGGAAGAGTGGACCCTTCTCTCTCTTCGATTAGCAGAAGTCCCGACAACAGCCCGACAATTCTATTACCAAAGAGGGCCTTAGAGTTTCACCGAATATATCTTGCTTTTTTTTTTGCACTTCGCATATGTTACTCATGCACACCCGCCCACCCATCTAACACCCACAAGGGTTAAAACCGCCATCACCCCTCGGATTTGGCTTCACCATGTACTTATTGATCGTTTCTTTAATCTATAATGTCTAGTGCATATGCTCAATGTCTTTACTTTCCTTCGTGTTTTTGTTAAGTTGACTCGGTCACACACATTTTCCCAGTCGTTAGGGTCCAAAGGACTCATGTCTCCAAGCTAACATGGATTACTCAGTGCATATGACATTTGCAGCGTGCATGGTGGGCGACTAAGAATTATGCAACGTGGACGCGAACGCAAAAGAGTCCCAAGGAACGTGGGTTCTGCGACCCCATCGTCCCTGTAAATAGGATCTCCCTCTTTTTTGTCTCTCTTATTTGTTTATGAAACATTTGTTGGAAGAGAATGCCTTATTGTGTTTGTTTATTTATTTTATTTTTCTTTAAATGTTGTTCTGTGATGAATTATTGTGAGTGAAAATTAAGGGGATCTAAAGGGGTCTTTTGGGTCGAGGGTTTCTCTTTAAATCTTGTATTTTGATTCTCGTTTGTATGGTGGAATTTTGTTCTATCTTCACTAGTGGACGTAGGAGGTTCACTCAAGACCTCTGAACTACGTAAATTTTTGTGTGTTCTTTCTCTTCCTTTCTTTATTCTCAATTATTTTATTTGTGGATTGTGGTTTGTTTGTGTTTGTTTCTACTACGACGTTAGTGTTCTACGATGAACATTCCTAACAAAAACTAGTATCAGAGCTAGATTAAAGTTGGTCGTATTCAAACATTGGTATTTTGTGAAGAGCACATGATGTCTACAAAATTTGATATTGAGAAGTTCGACAAGAGGATCAACTTTGGCATATGGCAGGTCTAGATAAAAGCTCTCTTAACACATCAGGGGTTGTAGAAGGCACTATTCATGAAGGAGAAGATGTTGGCCATGATATCATCAGAGGAGAAACAAAATTTGGACGAGAAGATTTTGACTACGATTCAGTTGTGCTTGTCAAATGAGGTTCTAAGGGAAGTCATTCCTGAGAAGACAACATCTGGCTTATGGTTTAAACTCATGTCGTTGTATATGACGAAGTCCCTAATGAGCAACTTACACATGAAGTAGTCTCTTCATGTTGACGATGATAGAAGGCACTTCTATTAAATTACATATTGATGAATTTAATTCCATATTGTTGGATTTAAAAAATATTGATGTGAAAATAGAAGACGAAGACCAAGCTTTTTTGTTGTCGTGTTCATTACTGCCATCTTATAAGCATTTTCGAGAGACTGTTATATGACAGAGATTCTTTTTCTGTTGGAGATGTGAAATCATCTCTATTTTCAAAGGATTTGATGAACAAGAACATGATTGGTGGTAATTTTGAAGGACAACAAACGAGAGTCTTGTTATTAGAGAATGATCCTGATAGGAAAACATTCCATCTCGAGGAAATCATGGTGAATCCAAATCTAAGTCTAAGACTAGAAATAAAATATGCAATTATTGTCACAAAAAATGGCACACCAAAGCTGATTATTGGAAACTCAAAAATAAACAATAGAAATATGTTAATAAAGAGCCAAACAAAATTAAGAACTCTGCAGAAGTTACTGGTCTAAAAGAAGAAAAAAAGATTATATTTTATCTATTGATGCCACTTGATCTAAAGATGCTTGGATCTTAAACTCGGGCTGTTCATATCACATGACTCCTAAGCCAATTTATGGTGGAGTTGTCTTGACGAGAAATAATGCTCCTTGTAAGACGGTTGGGTGTGGTACAATCTGAATCAAAATGTTTGATGGCATTGTGAGAACATTGTCAGATGCCAAACATATCCCTGATTTGAAAAAAATCGCATTTCTTTGGATACCCTTGATATTAATGGGTGCAAGTTTGCAACTGAACGTTGTGTTACGGAGATCAGCAGAGGATCCCTTGTTGTGATGAAAGGTAACAGATCTGGTTTATACACCCTATTAGGCATACTGTTACAGGTGTAATAGTTCCTGCATCTATCTCTATGTCAGAAGAAGATATAACCAAATTATGACATATGAGGGTAAGACATATGAGCGAGAAGAGATTAACCTTGAGCAAGAGAGGCTTATTATGTGGACAGAGTATTGGGAAGGTGGAGTACTGTGAATATTTTATTCTAGGAAAGTAGAAGAAAATCAACTTTCAAACTGCAATACGCAGAACTAATTAAGCTACTCTAGATTATATGGACTCGGATCTTTGGAGTCCCTCTTGCATTCCCTCAAAGGGTAGTGCACGATATTTTTGACTTCAATTGATAATTATTAAAGGAAAGTTAGGATGTTTATGCTTAAACAAAAGGTAAGGTGTTTAAGCACTTCAAGCAGTAGAAGGCTTGGATTGAGAATCAAACTGAGAAGAAGATCAAGAGGTTGAGGACGAATAACAGGCCAATTAGAACTTTACTCTATAGAATTTGATGAGTTTTGCAAAAACAAAGTTATTGTCAGGTACTGTACAGTGAGATACACTCCACACCAAAATAGAGTTGTAGAGAGAATGGATAGAACTCTTTTAGAAAGAGCCCATTGTATGTTGTTAAATGCAGGTTTGAGTAGGGACTTTTGGGTAGAAGCATTGTTTATAGGTTGTCATTTGGTGAACTTTTCTCCAACCTCTGCCATCAATTTTAAAACTCTAGAAGAAATGTGGTCAGGTAATCCTCTAGTCTATTCTGATTTGACAGTTTTTGGTTACCCTGCTTATGCTTATGTTAACAATGGAAAATTAGATATGAGGACAAAGTAGTAAATTTTCTTTGGTTATGCTTCAGAGGTCAAGGGATATAGGTTCTGGTGCCATAATTCCAAATCACCCAAATTTATGATTGAGAGGTCACTTTTGATAAATCTGCATTGTTACATCTAAAAAAAAGAAGTTTATGTTCCACATGATACAGGTTCTCCGGGCGGTATTACAGAGTATGTGGAGTTTGAGATTGTAAGTTCACATCAGAGATCTTCCCAACACCCACACCAGAATACTCAAGTGTCTGATACACAGCAAGTGGAGGAAGCTCCTTAAGTTCAACAGTATTCTCTTGCCCGAGATAAGCAGAGAAGAGAGACTAGACCACCTATGAGATATGGCAATGCAGACATGGTTGCTTATATATGTTGCAAAAGAAACACTTGATGCTAATGACCAGCCTTCTAAATTTTCAATGGCTATATCTCACGAGATTGTAGATAAATAGTTAGTTGCTATAGAAGAAGAGATTGAGTCGCTTCACAAAAATTAAACTTGGGAGTTGGTATAGCCTCCTAAGGATAAGAAAGTGGCTGGATACAAGTAGGTCATAAAAAAAAGGTACTCCAAGTGTTGAAGATACTAGATACAAGGCAGGGTTGGTTGCTAAGAGTTGTAGTTAGGAAGAGGGTATTGATTACAATGATGTTTTCTTACATGTTGTGAAAATTAACTATATTTGTGTTCTACTAACATTAGTTACTTCTCAGAACTTGGAGGTAAGAGTAGATGGATGTGAAAATAACTTTTTTGCATGGTGAACATGAAGAGAAAATTTATATTCAACAACCTGAAAGCTTCGTGCTTGAATGTAAGGAGAACCATACATGTTTGTTTACTTAAAAAAATATTTGGTTTGAAGTAATCTCTCAGGCCATGGTACAAGAGATTTGATGCATTTATGGGGAAACATGGCTACTCCAGAAGCAAATTTGATAATTGTGTCTATTTTAGATAATTATCAAATGACTCTTTTATCTATTTGTTGTTATATGTTATTGCAGGAAAAGATTTGTCTGAGATTAACAAGTTGAAAGCATTACTCAACAGTGAATTTGAGACGAAAGATTTAGGAGTAATAAAGAAAATTCTTAATATGGAGATCCAAAGAAAAAGGGGTTCAAGGAAGTTATATGGCTCAGGCTAAGTACATTAAGAATGTACTTAAACACTTTGGCATATGAGATGCGAAGCCAGTTGCTACACCACTTGCTTCTCATTTCAAGCTTTCAGCTTCTCTATCACCGCACTAGAAGAAGAAAAATATGTGTCACATGTTTCATACTCTAGTGCAGTTGGCAGCATGATATATGCTATGGTCTACACATGACCTGATATTTCATAGGTTGTCAGTAGATATATGGCGAATGCAGGTTGTTGGGTCCCGTAGTACAGGAACACGGATCTAGAGGGGGGGTGAATAGATCCCTCTACTAATAGTATGTCCAATTAAAAACTCAACCCTACTCACAGCGGAATTTAACTCAATGCCTAAGACAGTTAGGCAAAACGTAGATAAATTAAAAGGCAATTTGATGGACGTTCAGTGTTGAATGCGACTAGACGAACCAACCACAACTTAGCACATTGTGTGTGTGTGCAAATTAGATTGAGTGTGTGTGTGATACTAAGATTGATGTGAAGCACAATAATCAAACCATCATGTGAATGGAAGTAGAAGATATGGAATAAACACACGTGCATTCATAATGACACTATGATTTTTAAGGTGGTTCGAGACCACGACGGGCTCCCTACATCCACCCCTCACTCAATCGAGTGAGGCTTTCTCAACACGCTGCGAATGCAGCACACACAGGGATTTGTAAAAATTCAAACACACACGCTGCGAATGCAGTAAATACGGGGATTTCTCCCAACACACACGGGGTAAAAATCCCAACACACACGCGGATATATCCACCGCACAAAATGACGCACACACATCAATCACAAACACTCGGAGAGCCCTCTCTCCGAACACTCACACAAGAAAATCGTTCAGAAGTTAATAACAAGTTCACAAGTGAATGCACTAAGCCCAAAACATATGCTAAAGACTGAAACAATGAAAATCTCTCAAGTATAAAGCTCCCCCCTTCTCAACAAAATCTGATTCTCCTTGGCTCGTTGATGGATGATCACGATTCCGGCATCATCTTGTTCCTCTCCTCGAGCCGCTCCTTTTTCTCTTCTGTCACGAGCTCCAAAAATCCTTTGATGCAAATGAAAACCCTTCCTCAAGAGCTCCTTCGTTGTTTTCCCCCTTTTCTTCACCTATAAGATAGACCAAATAAGTATTAGGGTTCTCTCTTTGTAAATTTGGAGTTGAGGTATATATATAAACAAGAGTGGCCAAAAGACTCGTAAGACCCTCCCAAAATGTCTTAGAAACACCTTTATATGTATAGGAACTTATTGGGGATAATTTGGTAAAATTTTCAAGTCAAAACAATGGGTTACAAAGACTTTTGTAACTTCCGTGCCGGAAGAGGTCGACCCTGGGGTTCGACCCTTGCATTTTCTGGTACAAAAATACCCCAGACATAACTCTGTCTGAGGGGGGTCGACCCCTAAAGTACACTAGTATACTGTAAAGTGTGTTTTCATATATTTACGAGGTACAAGTGATACTTGTTTGGAGTTTGGCAGGAGCAATGATATTTTGACTAGGCATGTTGATTCAAACTTTGCTAGAAATCTTGATAAAAAATGGTCTCCTAGTAGTTACGTTTTCCTCGGTTGGTGGATGTGGTGTAAGTTGAAAAGTTATTTTATAATCTATTATTGCATTATCTACTACAAAAGTAGAACATATGACAATTACAGAGACAATAAACATTAAGAGGTTTCCTGAATGAGGTCAGTTAAAGTCAGAGGGTGACTATAGTCCATTATGATCGTCAGAGTGCCGTTCACTTGACTAAAGATTAGATGTGTTATACTAAAGGACAACGTATATTGATGGAAGGTATCATTCCATTCGAGAAATAATTGTTTAGGGTGAAATTGTTGTAAAGAAGATTAATTGATACATAAGATAATCCCACTGACATGTTGACAAAGCTGCTTACATGTTAGGTTCAAGCACTGTTTGAACATAATTGGAACTTACAACACTTATTAGCGGAAAGATGAAAATTTTCTACTATTTACGTTTTCGAGAATCTTATTTGAAGGAGTAGTATCAAGGTAGTGAAAGATATTCATGTTTATTAAGCCAAAGGTAGAGATTTATTAGGTTAACTCGGTCACATATTTTCTCAACTGCTAGAGTCCAAAGAACTCACGTCTTCGAGCTAGCATTTGGATTCCTCAACGCATGCGGGATTCCTCGTATTCGAGGCCTGCACTGTGGGTGGCTGAGACGTGAACAACGTGCAACGGATCATGTGGAGACGGAGTCCCAACAAATGTGGGTTTTGCGACACCTAGCCGGACCGGGTAGCCTCATGTACTCTTCCCTGTAAATAAGATCTCCTCTCTCCTTTTATCTATTTTACGTGATTTTGAAACATCTCGTCGGAAGGCGTCTCAGTGTGTCTGTTTGTTTATTTTCTTTCTTTTTCTCTCTTATTATGTGATGAATTATTGTGAGAGAAAATTAAGGGAGTGTTAAGGAGGCTTTTGGGTCGAGTGTTTCTCTTCAGATCTTGTATTTTGATTCTTATTTACATAGTAGAATTTTACTCATCTTCGCACGTGAACATAGGGGGTTCACTCTGAACCACGTGAATCTCTGTGTGTTTTGTTCTTTCCCTTACTTCTCAAATATGGTTTGTCTGTGTTCGTTTCCGCTGGAACGTCGGTGTTCTACGGCGACCATCTCCAATAGTGTCTTTTAAGTGCAAGAATAATATGGTGCATCTGGCCAACCAAAGAAATGGACTAAAATTAGCAAGTGGTGTGACAGCTCTTTCATTCAGCTGGCTAGAAGTGGTCGACGGGAAAAAAAAAACTTCCGTACTAAAGCTGGTGTGGTCAACCACATTTTCGCACCTTGGAGAGGTGTTAACCGTTCTAATGATCGTCGCTAATTAGTTGTTTGAGTCAAGCTATACTTCATTTACAATATCTACACGTGAACTAATGTACTTGCTACACTTCACTAAGTTGTTTGAATCAGTAACCCCGATTTAAGCAGTTCTCGAGCATAAATTTTGTTAAGAGAAAAATTGGAGGTGGAGATCCCACCATATCCCAGAACGGGTATAAGATTAATGAAAAGATAATATACCAAACTATCTAAACAGTTGGATGTTAATTACATATATATATATATATGAAGATAAAAATAAGTCTATGCGAGCACTCTTACGAGGAAATAAAAGTAGAATTTTAAAGGGTAATATTACGTGCATCGAATCCGGTGCACAAAGTCATATCAAAGTGCAACGTTTAATTTCATTGGTCAAAAAAAAGGTGAAAAGATTCATTCTGCATAAAAAAGGACGCCCGTGTAAGACTAGTATGACGCTCATTTTTGAACATTAAATACGAAATGTGCTCAACAATAAAATACAGAAATAAAATATTTTACGAAAGAGTGAAATATTTTATATATGTATGAAATATTTTGTTATAGGAATGAAACATGTTATTTGACTTTAGAAATAAATCAAAGAAATATTTTATACAAATGAAATATTTTGTTACGTGAACGTGACATTTGTTATAAAGATAAAATATAAAAGAAATGAAATATTTTATTACAGAAATGAAACATTTGTTGTAATGATAAAACACTACATAAATAAAGTATTTTGTTATAAGAAATTTCAATTCTTTACCAAATATTTTATTTGTGGAACAAGATATTTCACTCTTTTATAAAATATTTTATTCTTATATTTTTTTCTGAACGCGCTCCGTATTTAATGTTTGAAAATATGCACCGTACGAATATGACGCGGACGTCTTTTTCTACGCAGAAGGTGTCTTTTCACCCTTCTTTTGACCAATAAGATTAAACGTTACATTTTGACATGACTTTGTACATCACATTTGATGCACAAAATATTACTCAATTTTAAAAGGACTGATCCAGAGTACTAGGAGGACATGTACATCTGCCTAATTAGAGGTTTTCTTATGGTCAGCATTGGCTTACAGTCCATATACGATCACCTGGGGATGGGCATTTTTGTGAAATAAATAGCGCTTATGGACTCTAGAAAAAATATGAAAAAGAACATCTCCGTAGCAAATTTGTCACTAATCTATGTTCATTCTCCCCTTCATGCATTTACGTCAGCTCCTTTAATTTGTTCGGCTCTTTTAATTAACCCCCCCTCAGGTGAGCAAGAGAAGAACTTTTGAGTTTTGACGACTTTGTGTGTCGGATTGTGGGCACGAGGTGGACAAGTGAAACTGGGTCTAATACAAAGCCAGCAAGGGATGAGTTATTGGGCTTGGGCCTTCACCCGCGTTTGAGCAACTGAACTTGTCGTGGCTGAAGAAAGAGTGGGCTTAAAACCTGTAGGGGCAACATGGGCTCCAGCAGCATTTTGCTGATTAATTATTGGAGAAGACCACGTGCTCTAAGTTATTGTGGCAGCACTAGGCATGGTTCGTCGACTCGGTCCGACTCGATTTGACTCGGCCGTGCCGTATCATATCTGGAAAAATCTGATACGGTGTGACTCACCCCAATGATTAGTCGAGTCGAGCCGAGTTATGGTGAGAGAGAGAGAGAGTGGGAGAGAGAGGGAGGGATGGAGATGATACACGTTGAGTCGGACTGAGTCAATTGTGACTCGAGTGTATCGTATCGGATAAAAAAGATTCGATCCGATACGGATAAGTGAGTGAGTGAGCGAACCTTGGCACTAAATAGTGTCTCTGGAGATGAGGACGTACTGAGGTAGTAGTTTGTTTCTATGTAATAAAAGCCTGTGGCAAGTAGAGTTCCCAACTATTTAGTCGATCTAGGAAACTCAAGGCTACCAACCGGCAGGGATCACAGGATTTGAATGCTGCATTATTCATTGTTCACTACATATATATACATCATATATATATATATATATATATATATATATATATATATATATAGGACATCAGAAACATTAATTACTGTTATTCCTATATATACATGGATCATAATTAACCAATTTTGTTCTAATAATATATGAATTAATGCTGGCTTTCTGCGAGTGAACATTTAATAATCCATTTTGAGCATCGCGTGCTCGATCCTCTCTCTTAATTTACAGGAACTCCCAACAAGATCTTATCTGAGTGACATATTAATTAACGTACACCGGGGCCCGCGGCCGGCGCCGCAGAAGCTCCACGTACGTATGTTCATATATAACACCGGGAAGGGGGGCCGGGGACGACGCTACTGGGAGTCAGGAACTTGCATGGGGCTGCAGCATGCATATGCACGGCCACAAGTCCTCTACACAGACTCTTTCCAAATTCCAAATCGACCTCATCAGATGGGACTCATGATCCTATCAACCAAGCTGCTCTCCCACATCTATCCCAAGTGGTAATAAATGCAGATGCCGAGTCATGTATGTACGGGATCAACAATCCCCTCCTGCCATGTTTTGGGGTGGCGTGATGCATGGGTGAGCTGTGAAGCCAGACGGCCGGCCTGTGCTGCTCTGCTGCTGCTGCTGCTGACAGACGCGATCACACAAGCCTTGTGACTTGTGAGTTGGGAGGATCCATGGCATATACGTATTAAACAGTTGCGAATAACATGGTGGGTGGGTGGACAGACAAGAGTGTGAGACATTAAACGGCACTGCTACATGCACCTCCGGCCCCCCTCCCCCGCCCACAACCCCGCCCGCCACATGCAGAACACTAGCTAGCTAGCTCCACGCTAGCCTCCTTCAATACCCAGCTGCTTCCACTTGGGTTTAAATGTCCTCGATCGGCGACGGCGGCCAGACCAAACCGATCGACGATTTTGAACTGTGTATTGCCATTAATATTTGTCTCCACGTACTACAACGAGAGAACACTTCTTCGGCTTCATTTAATTTGTCTACATACTTTATTTCTCCGAGAGACCCGCCTGGCCGTGTGGTCCACTTGAACAGGCTTGCGTTTGACGGCTCAGCCTCGGGGAATTTAAATCGATCATTGGAATTACTGCCCGTAATCTCTATAGTTGAATCAAATGTTATCTCCGTGCCTAGACTTATGTGTCCACTTGATTTTCAAAATAGAGATGAAGCAGACACACGAGAGTGAAATCAGTCAATACCGAGCTTTTGATCGGCGCGGATCAGATTTTGAAAATTAAGTGACTCTTTTATTCTCAGATCAACTTCGGTTTCCAACTAACCAACCGTGCAGAGGAGACGAATTTGGGGATTTGAAATATGATAGAGAGAGAGAAATATATTTTGTTAAAATATGTTTTTATATTTTTATTAAAATATATAATTTTAATTATAGTATTAACATAAAAATAAAAATTATTTAAATTTTTCTTTAAATTTTTAAAGATTCGTTAGATCCAACAAATCAGAAAATGTCACGTTTCTCGTCACCGTTCACTTTGAATTTATTTATCATTTTATTTTATTTTTAATAAATTTTACAAAATAATTATATCATCAAATAAATAAATTTTTTGATAAAAACCCTTAAAATTGCTAATTAAAATTCAAAAACAAAAAATGACTTTAATCTACTTACGTAAATGTGCACAATGAAATGAAATGAAGGGTAAATAACTAATTAGATAGATCCAAATGTAATTTTAAATTTTGCTTCAAAATCCATCCTTGTCATGCAAGGTAATAGGATTTTCAGAAAATCCCCGTTAAACCAACGCCTAACGAAACGCTGCCCAAAGCTCCTGTCCTCGCCAGTCGCAGCCATTTCTCCCGTGACCTCTGGAAGGAGTGTCCTTCCCTCCTTCGTCAGCATTCAATTGCAGCAACACCCACCAGAAAACTATAATTTTTCCTCCTTTTGTTGGGAAAAGAAAAAGTGAGGACTGTGGATGCTTTGATTGCAATCCCTTCCCAACAGTGCTCACCGGACTTAATTTGCTAATTTTCAAGGAGAATGGGTAGAATACAACTGAAATTTCCAAATGGGCTATCGCCAATTAAT
Organism: Amorphophallus konjac; assembly: GCA_022559845.1. Classification (NCBI taxonomy): domain Eukaryota; kingdom Viridiplantae; phylum Streptophyta; class Magnoliopsida; order Alismatales; family Araceae; genus Amorphophallus; species Amorphophallus konjac. The sequence continues at coordinate 123,781 of JAHNEJ010003341.1, read as the reverse complement.
CATAAAGGGGGAAAAAAGAGCAATAGACATAAATATTTTATTCATAGAGTTTAATTCTCCCACCGCTGCATGGGGATCATCATTGGTAATAAACAAAATAATTAAATGTAGGAAAATGGGAGAAAACTCTTAAATTAACTAGGTTTGAGAGTTAACCCCAGGGTTTGCCGTCCCGCCCCGACCCGACCCAGGCGGGCGCCGAGTCGCACGGGCTGTGGGTCGTGGCCGGGACGCACTGGACCGCATGGTCCCGTGTGCCCCGCAGCGTACCGGAGCGGGTCGAGGCGGGCCCGGTGTAGTACGTGTGGGACGGCGCGTACGTGCCGGGTCGCCCATTTAGCGGGCCGGGGTGCGGGCGTGTCTGGCATCCGCAGCGGCTTGAAGGCGGTGGCCGGCGGGTGTGGGCGGCACCGGACGGCGACGGACGGCATCGGACGGCAGCGACGATCGGCGATCAGAGGTAGGTGCCCTAATTTTTTTTTTTAGGGTGAGGAGGGGGGGCGTCTGCCACCGCGGGGGTGGGGGAGGGTGAGGGGGGGGGGCGTCAGCACTGGCACCGCCGCCGGTGGGGGGGCGGGGAGGGAGGTGGGGGAGGGTGAGAGGGGGAGGGTGAGAGGGGGAGGGGGGCGTCTGCACTGGCACCGCCGCCGGTGGGGGGGCGGGGAGGGTGAGGAGGGGGGGCGTGGGCACTGTGAGAGGGGGAGGGGGGGCGTCTACACCGTGAGAGGGGGAGGGTGAGAGGGGGAGGGGGGGCGTGGGCACCGTGAGAGGGGGAGGGGGGGCGTCTGCACCGTCGCCACCACCGCCGGTGGGGGGCGGGGAGGGTGAGGGGTGGAGGGGGGGTTGTTTAATTTTTTTAGTTAATTTTTAATCTAAAAAATATAGGAAAATATTTTATTAGACTATTTAATATTATTGTTAATGTATTATTTAATTCATGTTATATAAATAATATAATTTTTGTTTAATTTATGTTATAGAAATATCATTTTGATGATGTATTAGTTAATTCATTTTGTAGAATTAATATAAATAATATTTAATTCATGTTGTAGAAATAAATTTGTTTTTTGATGTGTTATTTAATTCATGTTTAAATATTAGATTTAATTTAAATGTAATATTAAATATTAAATTTAGTATTGCATGTTGTAGAATTACTGATATTAATATCATTATTAGTTGTAGATGTAAAATATTTTTAAATGCATAATGTATATTAGTTAATTTAATTGCATAATGTAATTTAATTTAATGTAAATATAAATTTAGTGTTGAATATTTTATAAATAATTTTAAAGTTAATTTATATGTATAATGTAAATTATTTAGAGATGTTTATAATTTATATGTGTCATATAATTTAATTAGAGATGTAATTTTAAATATCTAATTAGTGATAAATAATTTTAAAGTTAATGTATATGTATTAATTATAAATATTAACCTTATATGTATGTTATAGAAATAATGATATTATTTTGAACTAAATTATATTAAGATGTATTAAATATTAAATTTAGTCTTGCATGGTACGCAAATAATGAAATTATGTTCATTGTTAGATGTAGATGAGAAATAATATATTTTCATAATTTAAATTTCTTAATTTTAGGAGATAGCACTCTATGACTCCTGAGGAACGAACAAATGATATTGGGTGGTCACACGGAGTTTTGTTGGATGGCAACCGTAGGTGTTGGCGTTGTAACTATTGTAAAATAGAACATCGGGGAGGAGGGGTGTCTCGGTTGAAGAAGCATTTGGCAGGAGGAGCCGGGGCAAGATACTCTGAGGTTGCTGGGTGTACCCATGTGCCTAGAGATGTGAAACTTGCAATGACTAGGCACCTGCGGGAGAAGAGAGCTGAGATGCAAGAAAAGGAAAAAAAGAAGAAAAGGGATCAAGCGGCAGTGAGCGGAATAGCAAGCGGCAGCAACGAGGAGGAATGTGCATGGACACCCAGTGACGAAGACGAACAAGCACGTACTGAGCAGGCTAATGTGTATGTCACTGTGAACGATCCATACGAAGCCGAGTTTCGTGAGGCAGTACGTCAGAGCAGGGAAGAGTCAAGACATCCCGAGGAGACGAGAGTCCGTAGTCGCGAGGCGGTGAGGACCGGAGCATTAGGGAGTGGTGGTTCATCTACGACTCGACAACCACGAGGCATAAGGAGTTTATTGACTGGTAACTCGGGGACACAAAGAAAATGGACACAATCGATCAACATTGAAGATGTGGAGCCCGGTGCACTATCCCGAGAACATGGCAAGCAAACGAGGATGGACGATGCATATGGCCAGAATGGACCTAAATGGAAACTTGGTCAGGCTGTTACAAAATGGTGGCATCACGCGGGTCTGCCTTTCAATGCAGCCAATAGCCCTTACTACAAGCCAACGTTTCAGGAAGCACAGGTCCTTGGGCTACACATGCAGCCACCTACAGCGAGAGAATTGGCTGACATATATCTTGATGAAGAAGTTGCTGAGATCAAGAGTTACATTGACTCATTCAAGAAGAAATGGACAAAGTACAGAGTCACACTGATGTGTGATGGATGGTCAGGTACCACAAAATCTAGCCTGATCAACTTCCTTATTTATTGTGACAGACATATTTTTTTTCACAAATCAGTGGATGCGTCTGGTCAAATTCACAGTCACCAATATATTTTGTCATTGATGACGCAAGTGGTAACTGAGGTTGGGGAGGAGTACATTGTGCAAGTGGTGACTGACAATGGGTCGAACTATAAGAAGGCTGGGGAGGAGCTAATGAAGAACAAACGGCACATTTTCTGGACCCCCTGTGCAGCACATTGTGTAGATCTGATGCTGAAGGAGATTGGGCAGCTTCGTATGGTCAAATCTGTGATCGAGGTGGCACAAAAAATCATGAAATATATCTACAATCACACACTTATATTGGTATGGATGAGTGAGCATTGTGGCGGCGAACTGTTGAGGCCTGGCATTACACGATTTGCCACCAACAACATCGCATTGCAGAGCCTACTGAAGCACAAGGATGGGTGTCGAGGGGATTGTCAACACCTCGAATTTTTGGGATAGAGTGAAGGTATTAGTGTTATTGATAGAGCCACTGTATGAGGTACTGCGATGTTTGGATGGGGATAGAGTACCAACCATGTGGTTAGTGTACAGCAAAATAGAAGCTGCCAAGCGGAAGATCCTTACAACATCCAAAAAATATGGACCTACCATCCTAGAGATTGTGGAGGACAGATGGGACAGACAAATGAGTCGCGATCTTCACATGGCAGGTAAACACTTACATTCTCATCCAATAAATGAGCTGTGATTTTTAGTTGATACTAATATGTAATTCAATGTCTTGCGATTGCAGCGTACTATCTACATCCGGCCTTCCAATATGCTCGGGGCCTTGCATATGACAATACTTTGATAGAATCGGTCAACATTGTGGTAGACCGATTATCTTTCACCCCAACAGGTGCTGCTGATACGTTGAATGAGGTATACTTTGATATTTTAACATTGAGAATATGAAATGAAATATACACTTAATATTTTTTCATAATGCAGATGAAAATATTTAGAGAGGTAATTGGTTCATTTGCGACACCTAATGCCGTGGCCAGTCGTGACAGACTCGACCCAGGTAATGTGTCTTCATAATGTACCTTCTATATCTCGAGAAGTAATTTTTACATCTAATTATTATATTGTACGTGATCTGTCTTAAACACAGCTGAGTGGTGGCTAAATTACGGCACAAGTGCACCCGTATTAAGGAAGATCGCAATGAGAGTTCTATCGCAAATATCCTCGTCGAGTGGGTGTGAGCGGAATTGGTCGACGTTCTCCTTCTTGCATATTAAGCTGAGGAATAGGCTGACACACCGCAGACTAGACAAAATGATATATATTCATTACAACATGAGGCTAAAGGTTCGGCATGTGCAAATGGATACAAGGAGAGGAGAGGGAGATTACGACCCAATGGATGCTGTGTACTTGCGAGACGATGATGACCCTATGGTAGCATGGGTTGCAAGAGCCACAACCGAGCGTGGTGAGGCAGAATTGGACGAGGAGGCTGAAGAACCAGGCGAGACACCACGGCCTAATACTTTTCTAGCAGCAGCTGTACAAGAGGCGGTGGGGGAGGAAAATGGCATCCATGTGCAGTTGGGTGGTGACGAGTCAGCAACGGGACGTGATGAAGTTAATTTGGATGAAGACTTCGTCATTGGGGGTGGAGACACATCGTATGCGTACGATGATACAGCATGAGAGCGATTGATGGAACCTCCAACAATTGAGCGTCAAGTGCCATCTCAGGTGAATTAATATATGAAAATAGAATCGCATATTTAATTAGATAGCGTAGTCATATATTGATGTAACTAGATGTAAGAAATATATTACAGGTCGGTCCGACAAATGACAACATTGGGGGAGAACAGTGGTCCCGGGTTGCTGCACCGCAGCATTCAATATCTGCGGAACCCAGAAGGTTATCCACTTCAAGAGAGGCTAGGGGGGTTCCTCATTTAGAGAGGTAAAATTATATTATCATTTCTACATTTATATGTTGTATTTTATTGGTAATTGAATATATTATTCTTTAAATTGTGTAGTCTTTGGTAGCATCGAAACAACCATCTCAGTCTGCTGCGCCACGAGACTCAACGTCTAAGGCACCTAGTCAGTCATCTCAGGTATACGTACAGACTTACAAAGTAGAAAGTAAATTGAAAAATTATTTAACCAGGCTTCTGCTTCTCAGGCATCTAGAGGGACACAATATCCAGCAGGTAAGCCGCCCCATGCTCCACAGAAGAAAAAATCATCATGGATCACATTATTCAGCAGCAAGAAGGACAAGGGACCACCATTAAATCCGATAGATATTGCAGACATGGAGACATTAGATCCCAATGCAGATGACGACACTCCCGAGCCCTCTGTTGAGCCCCGCATCAGTGGGAGTCATGACTCCGATGGTGATAGTACACCGACAGGGTCTTCATCCCATGGAGGTGGCGGTTCTCAAGGTGGTCAACGGAGTCGGCGACAGGATACTAGTGCTGGTGGCAGAGAGTACAGCAGTGGTCATAGTAGAGGTCGTGAGGGCCGTCAACATGTCGCAAGGACAGAGGAGCAGCACTTCACACATGCCACGCAAGATGAGGACCACGGTGCTCCACCGGCAGGGACGAGGCAGGCAGTTGATCATTGGGATCCCTACTATGGAAGTTCGGTTGCAGACAGTACCAACTATCAAGGCATGTTGTCTACTTTTGAGAGGATGAGCACACATGACTCCCAGGGATCTGGAAGCTCGTATGGACGGTCATGACCGCAGCAGCCGATGTATCATGGCGACTCAGATAACAGTAGTTCAATTTTCCCATCATATCCATATTCTTATGCCGCAGTTGCGCCAGTAGAGGTCGTGTACGCACAAGGTTCGCAGTAGTATGAATACTACGTACGCATGTACTGGGAGAACTATTCAGGTTCAATGCGCTATGAAGACTATCTGTCCTATCTGCGGACCACATTTAATGTCAAATTGTTTGGAGATGGGCACTGGCCCAGTTTGGGTCCATACTCTTAATTAGTATGTATCATTTGGTTATATTTATAACTAACTAATAATTAATTGTAAATTTCTTCATATCTTGAGTCCTGTACTTATCATTGATATCACTAATGTAAACTTTTACATCATTTGCAGGTCATCATGGACGGACGGCGTCACCCTGCGTGGGAGCATGGATACTCTGTTAAGGATGATGGACATGTGCACTGTAGATACTGCGAACATCGCGTCACCGGCATACACAGGTTTGCGGAGCACCTTGCGGGAGTGGGACGCGATGTTCGGGCATGCGACCGAGTTCCGGGAGATGTCCGACATTCCTTTCGGACACGGTTACAGGATAGATACGGTTCACGTAGCACACCCAGGACACTTCTTCTACGTCCTGGGTACCCCCACCACGAGCACAGGGCAGAGCAGGATCTTCCTCCACGTCCAGAGTTCGAGCAGCACCAGCACCAGCACCATTCGCACATGATAGAATTGAAGCTATAGTTGTAGTGAAGACTTTTTTTACAGATTTTCATATACCCTCCACCGCAGCACACGACCCATCATTTGTGCAGATGGTTACATATTTTCAGTCCCACCCACATGTACCTCCACCCACTAGGATAGAGTTAGATTATACGAGTGATCAGTCTCGTGTATCTGATGATGAGTTTTGGGATTCGGGGTTCACAGATGAAGAGGATGAGTGAGTTTTTGTATTTTATACTTCATGAATGAATGTCATTATTATGTCACTGTTTACTTTAACATATTAAGTAATTTAAATCAATTTTTATGTATTATATATAATATGATGTTTAATTAAGCGGTGTAACATGTAATTTCTATATAATTAATTATGTGTAATTTAGTAAGGATCTATTATCATAAAAAAAACTCTTCATTCTAATATTTTTAAATATATATAACAATTAATCTTTCATTAAAATTTTATTAAATTTTTTTAAAAACATTAAAAAATTTGGCGCCGAGAGCCCGAGAGGGCGGACCGGGTCGCTATGCGACTCGGCCGACCCGACCCGTCCCATACAGAGACCGGGTCGACCGGGTCGGGCGGGTCAGCAAACCTTCACAGCGTCGAGCAAATGGAAAGTGCTCTTAGTATCTCACTTGCTGGTGCCCAAATCAACCTTAATAGATCATAAAGAATTTGTAAATATAACCTTCTTAATTACGTGTAAAGTAATTATTCGATTGTCGCTCGTACATATACGTTAATACATATCATCTGATCGAGTGTGTAAGATTAAGTGCAAAAAATGATCTAATTTATATTTTTTTTGATTGGAGAGACCTGTAAAATATTTTATTCCTATAACAAAATATTTTATTCATATACAAAATATCTCAATCTTATAAAATATTTTATTCTCATATTTTCTCGTCGAGGGCACTCCGTATTTAATACTTAAAAATAAACGTCGTACGGATCTGACGCGAGCGTCCTTTTCTATGTTAAAAGAGTATTTTTATTTTTTTTAAACTAACGAGATCAAACGTTATATTTTGACATGACTCTGTGCACTGAATTCGGTGAACAAATTGTTAGTCATGTGTGTTCGAATGGTGACCGTAATCTCTATGGTTGAATTAGAAAATATGGATTTTTACTAATAAGTCCATACAATCTAAGCTAATTATTATTTTTTTTTTGGAAACTAAGCTAATTATTTATTAGTCCATGAGTTATCGAGGTGTGCATATAATCTCCTATGATCTTCTAACTCTTATAAAAAAATCTACGTAGTTGACAATCGTCACAAAAAATAAATATTTTCTGAAATATTCCATCTTGCATGTGACAGAGCACAAGAAATGTCTAATATACCCTTCACCTTTACTCTCTCTCTGCGGCTCACTGTGCCCTAGAGCACAGCGTAGGACTGTCTGATCCTTTGCACCAGGTCTGTTGACCTTCATGTGGACGTGGTGCGCCAAGGACCACTGTGCCAGCCGTCTCCTTCCTTGAGAAAATCTTAGCCTTGGGAGGTCTCGGGCATAGGCTAGCGACCCAGAGGTTCCATGCACCCCGTGTGAGGTTCGCCAACCTGATCGATCACCGACAAGATGACAACTAGGCTGATCACTACCAGGTCCAACTTCCTCAACTCCCCAACCAGGTTGATCACCACTAGGACGTTGACGGCTGGCCTCACAGTAGTAGCCGTAAGGCATGCCAGGGGGTTCTTGGCCGCCCAATACTGGATGAGGAAGAGGAGGGTGGTGTTCGAGGTGAGGGAGTGGTCGGCCAGTGGCTGGTTGGTCATCGAGCCTGTGTTTTGGCTAAAAGCGGAGAGTTACTCGCAGATGCTCTCCCTATCATATATAGATGACACTGGTGGATGCTCTCCCTCTACAATCCCCCGCCCCCTCCGCTAGACCCCCCACCCTCTAAAACCCCCTACCCTCTGCAACACCCTTCCCCACTGTCGGAGCCCCCCCACCTCTCTTAATGGAGCGATCATCCTCCGCCAAACCCACCATCAGCAACCCCCTCCCCCACCGCCAGCCCACCCTCAACAACGCCCTCCACCACCGCCAGAAACCCCCCTCCCCCCTGCAACACTCTCCCCCACCCCAAGCCCCCCGCTCCACACCCCCAACTCCTACTCTACAACCTCCCTCTCCGGCTATAGGTATGCCTCTGCGGCCACCCACTCAACGGCCAACCACCCCCCCACGGACATCGGGGAGCTCTCTCTCTCTCTCTCTCTCTCTCTCTCTACTAACTAGAGATAATTATGTCTTTTGATAATCTTGTGTGAGTTAACCATAGTTTGATTTTCTGTTGAACGGAACAAACGACGGGGACTTTTTTATATAACGACGATGATCGTAGGAATTAGTATGTATGTCTCGAGAACTCAGGGATTAATAAATAATTAACTTAAATTATAGGGATTTAATAGTAAAAATCCCTTGAAAATATTTCCAGATTATAAAGTCGGTGCAATATGGTCCTGGTAAAACGAGACTTCAAAGTTGATATGCTGCCACAGCACATCATCCGAGGTGACAAATTTTACATGAAACTCGTACCGTGGATCGATAAAACTTGCCAGCAATCAGAATTACTAGCAAACGGTGCTGTTCGGAGGCAAACTAGATTCTTCGGTACTGGAACTACATGTATCCACTCTTTCTTCCTATATGTTTCAGGAGGACAACAGATCTCCTCTGGTGTCCAACAGGCTGGACTCAGTCTAGTCCACAGTCAAGAAAAACCACATCGGAGGGGCCCACTTAATCTTTTTGTTAGTATTAATCTTATTGAAACTTTTAGCTTACCTGATTTTTTTGGGTAAACTTTATAAGAATTATACTATCGCAACAAGAAATATTATTGTGTTACATTTTTTTACGACTATTTTTATTTCATAATTTTATAATTCAATCTAAAAATTGGGTGGTAAAAGAATGTTCACTTAAGTTTGCCACTCTCGAACTACGATCTCACCTCTGGGACGTTTCAAACTCGCGAACAATTCAGAAGGTGAGAGGCAAATTGGCAGGGTCACCTTTCACCCTCTCTCTCAATGCCAGCTCGATGTACCAGAGGGGAGTGCTGGTAGTTGACGACCACGGAAGGTGGACTGCAGCGAGAAGAGAGTCCGACGTCGATGTGGGAAACCAAGCACGAGGCTGTATAAGATAGACCAATGATCCGAGGCTAGCTGTGAGAACAAGAGGCACGCTACCTTCTTTTTATTATAAACATATCCACAGTTCCAGGGGCCACAACGGTTAATCGCCATGAAAGGAAAACGCAGCTGGTTGGTGACTCGAACATGCAGTGTGAGACGAAAAATGGGGGGGTTCGGCAACAGTAAACATGCCTTTCAATTCTTCGAACAACCCCATCCAAATTAAGACTTTCTCAAGATCCTCTGAATCTAATCATCACCTCCTCGTACGTCCTTCAAATTGACTGCAGCCGAGTGCTGGCAGTGGTTATCACATAGAAGGGCTAGCTGCTGGGTCTCTGGTTTGGTTATTAGGGACGAAGGCCCTATATATTCACTGCCACTACGTACATTCTTCAAATTAATTGTAAGGGAGTGCATACATTGGTTGGTTAGAGCTCTCATGCATGCATGTGTATAATTAGTTAGTCCGTCCCCCTCACACCTACGCCTACTAATAAGATATATATGTCGTCGGTTTCTTCCAGAAGAAATCAAATACTCCATGGCCTGCAAAGACAACATTAATCTTCTGCGCAATGACTACAGCCAAGCTTTGCTTGTCCCCGGAATGGCAGAATTGACCTTGACTAGCTACAGTCAAATATCCTTGTTTAGCAGAGAAGAACTTCAACGTACACTCACGATTGAGGCCTCAAAAGTCATCACATGAGAAAGAGAGAGGAAGAGAGATATGCCCAAGCAAAGACAGCAAGAGAGGGAAAAGGAGGTAGCGTGCAAATGGCATCTATAGGTCATAAGGTGACCTATGCACACAGGACTGGCCATCTAGATGGGGGGATGTGGACTGTTGATCCCCTCACCGTCAGGCACGCCCAACTGCAACACATATCTACTCCTCCATGTTGCAACCAGATAAGACAGGGTGCTGGCCTCTGCAAGGCCTGCAGGCGCATGGCCTATGGGGGGAGTGAAGGGAAGATGTTTTATTTCATTCATGTGCATGCCTGCCTGTGTCTTTTCTGCTGTCTTGACAGCGAGGAATGCGGTAGAGGGCATGTAGTACGTGTATGTATGATGGGCATATATCGGATGGTAAGGTTACAGGAAAAGAGTAAAAAAAGAAGAAAGAAGAAGAAGGGGGGGGGGGGGGCACGATGATCCTCATCTCTGCTGCTGTATTCATGATTTGCTTCGTATCACCAGGGGTTGCACTCACTGGCTAGCTACGAAAAGACAGAGAGAGAAACCTTCGTGTCGGGATGGGGGGGTTGTGGGGGAGGGCCGGGATGCATGGGTGGCTCCCCTTTGTCTTGAGCTGTGGCGTGGCATGGAGGAGAGGAGGACTGCGTCAAAAAGTGGGAGGTTCCTCATCATATTATTCGGAAATAATTGTGTGGGTCCTCTGTTGTGTAGAAAGAGGGGGGCAAAGAGAGGGGGGCAGGTATGGCCTTTTACTTGGTCTTCCCTCCTTTTGAAAACCCACACACTCCAGAGACATACAGTAAAGCGAGCAACGATTCAGACAGAGAGATGCATGGAAGACAGAGAAATGGAAGAGAGTAAAGAATTCCCTCCAATTTCAAAGTCATGCATCTAAAGTTCAAACCCATTTGGACTTTCTTCCTGGGGTGGATAGTCGGAGGACGTTCTGTTTTCGGCTTTTTTTTCTCTCTCTCTTTCTCTTTCGTGAGTGATATTCCCACTTCTTTCCGATAGTCCATTCACCTTCATCCGCAAATGCAGCTTGCTGTGTAAGCCACTACACATAGTGAGAACAGATTGGTTGCACTGGAAATCTGGTGAAGATAAATGAGACCCGATGGCAGTTAGACCTTTACACCGTCGCACCATCCCACCAAGTCCACGATCTTCTCTCCTTGATGTCTTACAACAAGAAATAGAAAATGAGCTCGCTCAAGTCCCAAGAGGGAGAGTGGTGGCCACAAGAGGAGGGCGGACGAGAGAAAACCCCAATTGTTGGGTGTTATGGTTTCTCTCGAGTTCTTTTTAATTTTATATAGAAATAATTGTCTTATAATTACCATAAATACCCTGTTAGTAGTCGGACATGCTCTAGATGAGGAAGAGGGTGAATAAGTGTGCCTTTTAAAAATTAATCACTTATTGAAAATTTAACTAATTGACGCAATAGAAAATAAATCGAACGAGTAGCAACCACCACACATAAGAATACAACGATTTTTATATTGGTTCGATTAACCCTTCTTGACTTCTTTACGCCCAGTCCTCTGTAACTTGTCTGAGATTTTCACTAACCTTATGTCAAATGTTACACCTACTAGTTTTCCAGGGCCGAGCTCTCCAACTGATCTTTACAGGATTTAGCAGATCCTTCCCAGTGTTTTTTTAGGAACCACAAGTCTAGTTGATTTTAGTTAGGTCTCAACCAACCAACCTGTGAATCTAGTGACTTAGTTTTCCAGGTGATCTCGCACTGTTAGCTTTCCAGGAACTAGTCACCCAACTAATTTTCACGGTATCAGTATATCAACCCAGCACACTCAGTGTTAGCTACCCCAAAATAACAAATACTCTTCTTACTGTCAGATAGACAGATACAAGATTCCATAGTTATGCTCCTAGATGAGTAGATAGTGGATCTATAGAGTACGAAAGAAATAAATGCACTGATAAACGGAGGAGGGAGACAATGAAATATTGTTGAAGATCAACATTCTCCTCTTTACTGCTTCCTAGGATGAAGGACTTCAAGAATGAAGCTTTCAGCACAATGAAATCCTCCCTTTACATGAGTGCATAGGAAGTAGAGCTCTGGGATTATTTTGACTGAAAGGAAGGTGCTTTAAAAATTATCTTTCGTTCAACTTGTTTTCTCTCATATTTCCTCTTTTGCAAGTCCAGTCTATTTATAGCTCTAGGCTTCGTTGTATCCATTAGATATATTAGTCTCTCAACAGTCGGATCCTAGTCTTAATGTTCGGCTCGTCTGACTTGCTCTTAGGCTTTCACCTTTCTAACATGGACCTGTTCACATCTTTGTTCAGATGATAGGTAGACCAGATCTTCTACAATGGAGATACGTACGTCTATCTAGAAACTTTCCTTTTTGCCCAGACTCTGTCTAACCACGCCGCCTATATTCCCTACAACTTACAATACAATGTACTTTTTGTACATGCACGATTAGTGGAGAATAAATTAAAGCGATGAGGTTTTATCTTTTAATGAAAGTAAATGAAGTATTATCTACCTATTCATCTAATCATATCATTTTTACTTTTATATTAGATGAGATATCATTTATCCTTGATTTTAATCATTTTCCACATAGACAAAGTATTATCTAACATTTCACCTATCTGTAGTCCTATCAGACGATGTATCATCTAATACTTCAACTTAATAGATTAGACAAAGCTCCGTCTATCGCAGCTTTTGTCATTTTTCACTTAGACGGAATATTGTTTAACTCATTACTTATCACGAGTTAGACGAAGTTTAGTCTAACGCTTTTTCAATTAGATGATGTATCATCTATTTTCAGATTTCGTCATTTTCCTCTTATTGAATATAGACGATGTTGTTGTCTAATATTGGAGTGTAGATGAAGTCATCATCTATCATTTGATTATCGTCAACTTTCTAGGGCATGGACGATGCCATCGTCTACTTGTCAATCATAGACGAAGCTATCGTCTAATTTTGCTATCGTTTATTTTTTACGACTTAGACGATGTCATCGTCTACTATTCCACATGTAGATGATGCTATCGCCTATCTTTCATTATCGTCTACTTTTAAGATTTAGACGATGTCATCGTCTACTTTTCCAAACATAGGCAATGTTATGTTTTTCCAGAGTAGACGGTGTATCTTATATGTTCTACAATAGACGATAAAGCCTTCTATTTTGAGATTTAAAAAGTGCCACCGTCTATCTATTTAGAATAGAGGATATCATTCTAAGTTTGCGTCTAGCGAATTTTCATGGAACTTGGCTAAATCTTTGGGAGACCTGACTTTAGATTAAACATGCATTCTTACTTATCCATTTATGTCTTATAGAAAATTTGAGAATTTACATAATTACTATTTTAGTATTTAATTCAGCATAAAGTATTTAATTTTTTATAATTCAAATAATTAATGTATGAGGAACTCCCAATAATCTCACCCTTTTTTGATACGGCGAGACATCCTTTAAAATCCTGACAAATTTCATTTTTTATCTTAGTTTTTCAAATATGACTAGGTCATATTTCACAATTTACATGAAATTATATAGGAAATTTTAATACTCCCTCTTTTTGTCAATAGCCAAAAAGGGAGGTAGAGGTGCTGCTCTAGATTTTGCATCTAAGGTTATATCAAACTTCCCCTAATTAATTGAGTCAAACTCCCCCTACTGCTACATATGTGCATTAAATTTGTGAGGAGTAATCGGCCCTTGTGTAAGCGATGTTACACTAGCTTCCCCTAAGTAATAGGCAAATAAAATTGGTGGGGCATGAGGGAAAAAATTTATTCAAAACAACAAAATAATAGAATTACACGTCTTCTCCACCTTTGTAGAGGATACCGAGGACCAAATTAAAACGATTTGTGTACATTCTATGGGTTATAGTTAGCACATTTTGCACACCACCAACTGTATGGCAGGTGTCTAATGTAAATCACTAAGTGTGATTGGTTGGTTTGTCAAGATCTGATCAAAATCAGTTGGGCTCATAGTTCCTAGAAAATCAATGGCATAGGATCCGTTGAGTCCGGTTAAGATCAACTGGAAGTTGGCTCTGAAAAACAGCTAGTGTAGCCTTGGTAAAAGGTTAGTGGAAATCCCAGACAAGTTGTAGGGGAGCCAAGGAGGGCTGATTGAATCAGTATAAAAATCTGGTGTTTTCTTTGGTCTGCTTGCATTCTCACATTTATTTTTCACTGTGCTACTAAAATTAATTTTAATATAATATTTTCATCGGCACACCTATTCACTCCCCTCTAAGGTGTGCCCGACTACTAACACAAGTCATAGTTGTCTCAGCATCCTCAGCACTCTAAGGTGTGCCCGACTACTAACACAAGTCATTGTTGTCTCAGCATCCTCAGCAAGTTCTTCTTAAGATCTGTAATACTTCAAAAAGTTTTTGAAATCAATCTTTAGGGTTATGAGGTACTCGAGTGTAGAGTAACGCTTTGTGCTTCTCTCACGAAGTATGAACCTCGACTGGCGATGCTCGTAGATCATCCTACTTGGTAACACAACAAACTATTGGTTCGACAGTAGTCCTAAGTGGTATGGCTTGGAGAATTGGTGTTTCCGAGGCCACTTGAACAAGAGCTTCAGATGAGTGAGTGACTAGGCTTGGCCTATTAGAGATGGACTCCTGTCTAGCTGCATCCTTGACAACTATCCTTTTCTAGATTTGTTCTTCTATAATATGATCCTCAGTCTTTATTTTTGGTAAAATTGGATCCGCCGATGATGTTCCTAGGAAAATAGTGACAGACATTCATTATAGAGAAAATCCTAGTGGATTTAACTGGAAATAGTCTTACAGAAGTTTCCTATCAGATGGTTCTGTCCTAGGGACAGAGTCGTCTTCCCCCTGAGCAGGTGGTCCAGCTTGAGGAGCAGCTTGGGAGATGGATGAAGTGTCATCGATCCTAGTCTGATGAGCCCCATGAATCTAATTAGCCTTTGATATTGAGGGCTGCACGACTTCTTTCTTGAATGCATCCTCCACCACCTTGTTCATAAATTCTTGTAGACTCATCAATGGGTTCCCATGTGCTGCTAATATGTTAGTCTACCCACATCTGATAAGTCTTCTACCCCTCACCATGGATGCCCGACGACTTTTGTTCTGCAGTAGATTTCTTCACGGTGGATCCCGCAGTCTTTTGGGCTCCTTTTCTAAAATGTTAGCAACCGTTGTTTGTTCAGTTTGAATCCTTTCCTCAGCTGCCATGCTCCGTGTTTCTGCCCTTGCAGTTGACTGAATCCACATAGAATCCGAATAAGATCAGTATGGTGCTTCAAAATTAGGAACTATGATAATGAATCGTCGAAAGGCAAAGTGGATGGAATATAATCCTTGCTTTTTCTTTCTCCTTCTATCGGACCCTAGTCAGAAAAGCTAACTTTACATAAATGAGCTCCCGTATTCGGGCGCCAAAGTTAGATGAAGATGTTGCGTGACAAACAATTCTTCTGCCCGAATCTCTCTGGATTGAAAATTATTAACTGTATGCATAGGTAAAGAGACTCCAATTCTCGATTAGGTTAGGGGCGGGAGGTGTACGCGGGGGTAGCGTGTCCGTCCGCCATCCTAACCAGGGTCGAACAACTCATTCGACTAGAAACGGTCGAATGCACGAGAAAATCGACCAAAATCTGACTTTTTCCCCATTCGACCGCGGTTAGGATAAAATGACTCAAAGCGGAACAACTTGGTCGACCCCGGTTATTCCATCCTAACCGGGGCATGCTTAGTTATCAAACTGGCCCTCAAAGAAGCATGTATAGGCACCAGACCACCCTCCTTAATTTCAAGAACAACGGGGGATCCAGATAGCTAGAGTTGTTGACATCTCCACATCCTCAATAACTATTATGCAGTCTCTCCTTTGAGCATGAATAGATTGGGTCCCTAGTAATTAGAACTTCATTATGAGTAATGTCTCCTTCTCGCGATCGAGAGATCGAGGCGGCAAACTCACCATCAAATATACAAACGAATCAACACAAACATCAAAGTTACCCGCCGCCATGGGTTCCTAATTGGAAATAAAGACTATCCCAATAAGTTTGTCGAGCTCAGTTAGCCTAGTTAATAATTAGTTAGTAAAACGAGTCTGATGAAAATGTGCGGATAAATCTGCTGTTAGCATGCACGCTCTCCAAGATGATGCAGCAGCAGCAGCAGCCGCAGCTGTGCATGGCTAGAGGCAGTGGAATTCCTTTCTTTCGCCATGGCCCTCCTCTTGAGACAAATGGATAAGAAACCCCAAGTCGATTAATCATGCTTAGCCTTCTTTTTTCACCATTTCAGTTTGAAAAATTATCGGGGCTCTCCTAACCTAACCCAACCCAACCCAGGTTGAATACTTCATTCTAACGGTTTACTCGAATCTACTTGTTACTAGGTTAACGACAGGATATCTTATTCGCATTATCAAAGCATTTGTTTTACCCATCCAACTGTGAACGACTCAACCTACGTACGTACCCGGGACTTAACAAGGGTACAGGACTGTGAGTGAGAGGGAAGGGACCATGCATAACACCAAGGGCAAAGGGACCACAACACAAGACACATACGATCTCCCACCTCCAGCGGATGTCTTTGTTGTCTCCACCTTGTGAATGCACCACCACCATCAGCTCATAATATATATATATATATATATATATATATATATATGTGCACCCATCGGAAGGAGATATCCATCCCCTCCCCGGACCCCCACTACACAAACCAGCAGAGAAGAAGGGGTCCCCAGCAACCTGCTTGTCGTCTCTCTCTCAAATGGCTGTCTCCGATAGCGACGCATCATCACAGGATTCATACGAAACCATCGGCCTGTCCATTTAATGTTTATATGACCCAAGTGACGGTGGTCTCCAGCTGCGGGCAAATGCGGGGGCTTCACGTGCAAAACCATGGCATCATGTGCGGTGTTATGGACGGAAAGGTTTTGGTAAATCCCTCCCCCATCCTCCACTCCTCCAGTATCAACTATCAAATGAGCAGTCAAAAACGTTGAAGAGGTAGCTAGCTTCTCCCGGTCCCTAATATGAAACACTCTGCAGGCTTCGCACGGTGGGATGTTGCCACTTGCTAGCCAATCCACCCCATCCCCACCACCACCGCCACCACGACGTTATGTTACACATCCAAGCGACCGTTTGAGACTAGGCGATTTTTTGTTTTTGTTTTTAACCATTCCCTGCTCTCCTCACCCGATTCCCAGAGCTAACATCTTTTTTTCCCAAAAGAAAGGGTTTTTTTTACATAATTACTCCCGTAGGTATAGATTATGTCAAATATATCCCTTGTTTTAACATATTATCAAAAAATTTATTTATTTATCTTTAACATTTGCAATGGTTTGTGACCTAGGCGTGAAGGTGGGGGTTTCAAGGTGACAGTCGGACGAGAGAACATCCGAGTGGGGTTTCCAACGGGGAAGGGGCGCTCTCCCTATTTTAAGGTGAGGAGTTGGGGGTTCCGAGGTGCAGGGGTGGGGGTCCCAACGGGGTGGGGGTTCCAAGGTTGGGGGGGGGCTCCAACGGGGAGGGAAGCAAGGAGGAGTTCCAAGGTGTGGACGTGAGGCTTCCAACTAAGAGAGGGGCGGGGAGGGGGGGTTCCAAGGTCTAAGGGAGGGGGTTCTAACAGGGAGGGAATGGGGAGGGGGATTCCAAGGTGGACATGTGGGATTTATGATGAATGACACGAGGAGAGGGTGGGGAGGGGGTTCCAAGGTGCGGAGGGTGGGGGTTCCGACAGGAGAAGGGTTTTAGAGGGGGAGTTGTAGTGGATAGGGGGATGATCGCCGAAGGGGGAGACCCCCAACTAGCACCCCCCCTCCTCCTCCTCATCTCTCTCTCTCTCTCTCTCTCTCTCTCTCTCTCTCTCTCTCTCAATAATAATCACTCACGGTATTTTAGATATTTCATACATCATGACGTTTTTCATCAAATATTCTTCATAATATTCGTCCGACGTAGATGACAATTGAGGAGGGTAAAATCGGCTCGGCCCATATAAGCCAAATCTCGTCTGGCCCATTCAGGTCCACAATCTACAACGCGCCCAAGGGTGCCCGACAGCCATGGCCCGTAAACCCACGGCCCACTACCACTCAACATCGGATTCGATAGCGCAGAAAGGGTTTCGACTCAGGAGCAACATCCGTTAGATGACCCTCCGGCGACCGAACGTTCCCCCCCTCCCCCCGACATCGGTCTCATTCCCACTAAGGGCAAGCACGCCCTGCGGGCGCCGCAAGACTCGCCAGGGAATCAGCCTACTCCGGAATAATCGTCCCTCAACGAAAAGCTCCCCCCGTGATCGCTGGAAACGTTACTCCACGACTGGCGTCCTTCCCTGCTAAGGGATGGGCTCCCCCCTCCAGGACAACCCCCTGTAAAAGAAGGAGAAACAATTCGCCCAGGACACAGTGAATTCCACCAAGAAAGGACTACAGAGAAACTAGACAGAGAGCTACTCACCCTGCTACTAGAGATGTCACGACTGTTCAGTTTTTGAGAGATAATCTCTCCCGTACTACCTTATCGCCCAGCGAGCACTCTCCGGGTGACCACCGGGATCAACGAGCACTCCTCCGGAGGACCTACACTTCTCTCAGATCTCCTACTACGACCTTCATTCCCCTCTCTCTTTCCTACTCTTCTCTGTCCTCTACTTGAACCTTTGTTGACTGAAGCATCGGAAAGTTATCCCCTGGGATAACGCCGAGAGCTCTTTCTGACGCCCTTCTCTCTGGTGATTGTAGATTTCCACGGGTGTCAGGCGGTCCTCCCCAACAAATAAATAGAAAAATGTGATATACAGACTAGAGACCATTTGTCTACCTCTACACCAATAAATCGCAGAGGTATAATGACAATAATTCGACATATTTAGAGGATACTTTTATAATATACTCAAATTAAGAATATATTCAAAAAAAATCTTTATGTAAAAAATCTTTAAAAAAGAAAAGGTTATTATAATTCCACCGTCTTATTAACAAGATTTGACAAATTAATACAGTAAATCGCATACCGCACATATCAGACCGCACCAACTGGTGACCGATACGATCGATGCGTGATACACAACTAATATTATACTTATCTTTTTTTAAATATTCTATATATTATCTTATGTCAAATATTATTTTACAGATAAGTTGGTTGGTAGCGTTTCTTTGAAATGCGGAAACCCTCGTTCAAAACTCACAAGGGAGATCATTTTCATTCATTTTTCATTATTTTTTTAAGAAAAAGAAACAAAAAATTCATGTCAACATAGAGATTCAAACCCACCTTATAATTACTTAACAAATTTAATAACCATTGAGCCACATATTTGTTGTCATATTTTACTATAATATATATTTATTGAATAATTTTTTATTCATGACACGTGAAAATATAATACGATAAAAATCCGTACTATATTATACCGACAAAATATCAATAAGACTGGTACCACGTGACCTACAAACCTTGCCTATTAGAGACTTTTTCGGGTCATGGACACATGTAACAACGACAAACCCAGATGGAAACTGCTTATTGTTAATTAATTATAAGATAACCCCGGAAGATGCAGCGGGCGGCGCAGAGAGAGAGAGAGAGAGATTTCACTTGGCAGCAAGCATGCCAGGCTTTTCCTTTTCCTGCACGAACATAGGGAAGGAAGCCAGAATTAAAAACCAGACCAGTCATACTGGCCAGCTCCTCAGATTCTCGTTTCTCCAGGAGAACATGCTTCGGGGGAACCAATGGTCAATTATTATTTGTTCCTTTGTTGGGGTGGAGGTTTAACAAGGTGGGTGGGGGAGAACAGATTTCGGGGATTTAATGGAGGGGAAAAGAAAAGAGTGGGGTGGGGTGGGGTGGGGGAAAGGCCCCGCCGTAGACGAGAGGTAGAGCTGCAGCGATGCCTTTTCTTCCTTTTCTCAAAGTACATTGCTTTAAGATTAGAAGCTTTCTTGTCTTTTAACTAATGAGCTTATTAAGGTAATCGGCAGGGAAGAGGAGCTCATCTGTCATCTCTACCGGAGAGGTCAACCCAAAAGACGCAGTTCAAAGCCGGAAACAGAGCTGAGCTGCCCCCACCCTCCCCTCTCCTCCCCCACCCCCACCCCCTCCTTCCCCCCAAAAAAAGGGATCAATATATTTCAACCCACAGCTACAGCTAGTGGCCGACATCTTCAGCAAGTACGTTCACAAGGGAACAGGGGTTTTTTTTTCAACCAATCCCTTCAAGGCCATACTCTCCCCGAGCTTAACAGGTCTCCACTTTGGTAGCTCCTCTGTCCAAAGGCTTCTCTGTACTAGTCACCAATCCATCCATCTACCCACAAGACATGAGAAACCCCCCCCCCCCACCCCAAACAATGCAACAACATGGGTTCTCTGTATGGGCATTACTTATGAATATATTAGGATTATAGTAGCATCAAAGACATGGGTGAATAATGAGAGAGGATGACAGGTTAGTTAGATAGTAGAAGGTGGAGGAATAGTAGTAAAAGTTACAGCAACAAGTAGCCAAGTTTTCATCTTCTTCTTCTTCTTCTTCCCCTTCTCTCTCTCTCCCCCTCTTCTCTTTTTGTCTCTTTTTCTGCCCTATAGTAAGTAATTGCAACCCATCTCTGCTTCGCATTATAGTGTCTGCCTCTCTTTGCTTCTCTGTTTCTTCTCCCAAAGCTTCCCCCGATCTCGAACAAGCCAGAAACAGCAGAGATTGAGGGGCAATTCACCTCCTGGGGGCAGATGAAACAGTGACATACCCGCATCGTTAGGGACGGCCTCTGTCATGATGCTGCAAGCCTAATAGGAGATTCGCCAGATATAATAGTGGTTCCATCGCACGGACATTAGATCATCAAGACAGCCCCCAACCTCAGAAGGGGAATTCAGACAAACACCCCGTCGAGCAGCGGCCGCGGGCAGCACTGCTCCCCGTCCCTACCCACGGCCGCCATGGAACGCAGCCTCTTGAAGCCACGGGGAGGCGGCCTGTCAGGGGAGGACGACACAGACGTCGACGCAGACGCCGGCCGCGAGTCGCCGCAACTGTCGTAGCTGAACGCGGCCTCCACTACACCTCGTGGGCTTGGGGGCGGCAACGACGGTAGGGGAACGTGAGGCTCCTTGCGCTTGTTACCGGTGGCACCGCCATGGCCGCCACGGTCATTGCCACCGTTATCATTACCAGTGGCGTCTAGAATGAACTCGGTACAAGCTTGAACTTGGTCCTGTGTGATGTGTAAAAGCAGAGCCTTATTAACTGGGTGCCTTCTCATCAGATTGAATGAATGATCATAGGACTTCTCAGAGATTGTGATGCGTGCTGTTAATACGAGAGCGGGGATCTGACTGACCTGGGTGACATGAAGGAGGTTCATGAGGTTGTTCTGCAAGTTCGTGGTGGAGGAAGCACTGGAGTGGTGATCAAGAAGCTGGGCTAGAGCGTGTAGCATTGTGCCGGCGGCCAGAACAGATGGGAGGAACTGGACCCATCTCGAATCTGTAATGTGCCACCAGAATTAAACAGCACAAAGAAGAAAAAGATGATTTTTTTTCTCTTTCTGGAGTCTGGCTGACCAAACAGATATTGTAGATTGGGCTGAGAGCTGCTCACCGGCGATGATGGCGAGGAGGATGGAGTGGCATCTCGCCTGGAACTTCCAGTGCAGGTGGGCGTAGCCTTGCTGCAGATGCTCGGCATCGTTCTTATTCGCAGTGTGGTTATACGTTGCGGAGTGAGATGGGGACGAGGAGAGCGGGCTGGCCGTCTCGGCGGCGGAGGACCTTCGACGGAGGAAGTGGTCGATGAAGGAGAGGGGAGTCGGATCGCCCATTCTCCAGCCCAGTGTAGACAGCACCAGCAGCTCCATCCTCCGCACAGTCCTGGCCTCGAACACGTACCTCGCCTCCTCCACCTTTACCAACACCACCACCATGAGTACCAACTAGATTTGAAGGAGAGAAGAGGCAAAAGGAAGACGAAATGAAGATCTTATTATCTCAAGAAAAGCTCAAGAATTTGGTATTTACTTGAAGGTCGAGGAGAAGGGGAACGTGGGTCTCCTCCATCTTGGCAGCCAGGGAAAGGCAGGCCACCGCCAACAGCTGCCCCATCCATGGCTGCTGCTGGGCGCCTCCGGCACCGCCGCAGCGGGTGGAGGAGAGGAAGCGATCGAGGTAGTCGACGGCGAGAAGGGCCGTCTGGGCAGTGAAGCCGTGCCGGGCGCAGGCCTTCAGCAGCCACCTCACCTCGTCCAGCCTCACCCAGTACAGGGATGCATCGGCGCCCGGGTACCCGGCGGAGAGCTTGGCGGCGAAGTGGGCCTGCGCCTCTTTTGACAAAAGCGCCGCCAGCTCCGTGTCCTCGTCGTCTCCTCCGCCCTCATCCCAACCCCACTGGGTCCGCCCTCCCGCTCCCTCCGCCACCGCAGGTGGGCTGTCCTCCGCCGGGCATTGGTCTGATTCCACCTCTTCCTCCCAGAAAGGGGAGAGGTCTTCTTCGTGGCAGCATAGGGGGTCGGCCGGGAGTGAAGCAGGTTGACAGACCTGATAAAAAGCAGCCATCTTCTCGTTGGTCGAGTTCTCTGCCTTCTCCTTCTGGTGGGAAAAAGAAGCAGCTGCAGCAGCAGCAGCAGAGATGGGGCAGCTCATGATACGCGATAGAGGAGACGGAAACAGCGGGGTAGGAAGGAGCTGCTCCCCTCTGTCATTGCCATTCCGCGGCGTGGTGGAGGGTGGGGGGAGAGAAGAGGGGATGAGCGAAGGGGAGGAAAGCAGGGAAGCGGGTGGGGGGAGAGAAGAGGGGATGAGCGAAGGGGAGGAAAGCAGGGAAGCGGGTGGGGGGCAGCTAGCAGCAGTGGCTGCAGGCAGCAACGTTGCAAAGCGAAGGCTGGAGTTTTATTTGTTCTTTTGTGAGGGTCCGCCGGGCTCTTCACGCCTAACTGGTGGCATCTGGGTACGATACGAGTACTTCTCCCTCTTCTTAACACCTAATATATTTTAATTTTAATTTCTTGATAGAATGATGGCATAGATGCTATATCTGAAAACTAAACGTTTGACTCAATTATAATAACAATAATAAAATACAAATAAAAGAGCTATTTTTTGCCATCTTCTATTTACAAATTATTCTTTGAGGCCCTCTTTGACAATAGAATTGTTGATCGGGGCTTTCGCTAACTGAGAAGAGAGAAACCTTCACACAAAAATCTTAACCTAGGTCGGTTACCGTGTTCAAACAACAAAGAGGCGCTGAAGGTTCGATTCCAGAATCACCTTATCCAAATTAGTCGGCGTCGCCCAGAAGCATATGGATGGATGGATGGATGGATGGATGGGGGTGTAGTCTGGTCCCAGATTTTTAATCAATATTTAAGCATGGATACATACAATTGCCACCTCTCATTCACACTCTTAAGTTAATTGACATCCCCTCGATTATAAACAAATCTTGTACCATTAATAATTTCATCTGTTCAGAAACTCTTAATTTTTTTATTGAATGAACTAACCTATTAGTATTTTGTTCGAAGGTGAAAGTGACACCCACCCCCACCCCCACCCCCTTCCCTCCATCCCTATAAAGAAATTAAAAGGGAGACGAAACCAGCCCATCCATATGAAAGGAAAAGGGCATCTGGCAAAGAGGGGAATTCATGACCTTTATTCCAAAAAGAGGGGATAAATACATGATCCCTCCACCCATTCTGCAGTTTTTTGTCAACTACTCATCCAAATGTTCTCTCTCTCTCTCTCTCTCTCTCTCACACACACACACACACACACATACACACACTGTGGGTGTCTTGTCTTTGTGAATATATTATATCATTCTATTTCAAAATAGCTCATAGGGCTCCTAAAGTTTGCAATTTTAAAATTTGGGACTTCGAGAATATGGGCGGGCGGGAACGTAACGGTGGGGCACAGACGACGAGCCGGGGGGGGCGCTGGGTAATGGCAAAGGCCCGCTTACTCACTTGCCCCCTCCCGCTGGGCTTCTCACTTGACGGTACCTTCACAACTCACAAAGAGTCTCCTCGGGAATATGAGGACGAGGGAGGAGGGAATGCTCCATGATTTAAAGTAACCACACACCGGTTCAGTTTATAATAATGGGTGGGTGTATTCAATTAACGGCCAGAGGTAACCGAACATGCACCATTCCCAACTTATATATATATATATATACATAAAATAATAGTCATTGAGATAAAAGAAGCATTCATAATTTTGTTTAACACTTTAATGCACCCCGCTAGAGATGTAAAAGTTCCTTAACGATGAGGATGGTAGCTGTCTTATCGTCCAAATAGTAAATCTATCCTTAACTTTATCTTTATGACCTATATTATTATTCTTATCTTTAAGAATATGTATCAAATTCTGTGTATAAAATCACGTTATTATATAATATCCCTTCTCATTGGTCTAAAAATTACGTGAAATGATCATTTTCTCATAAAAAATGACGTCTACATCATCAGGTCTGTAGTACGACTCATTTTTTCACGCATTAAATGAGAAACGTACTTAGCGAAAAAATATAGGACTGAAATATTTCGTAAGATTGAAATATTTTACATATGAGTGAAATATCTGATATATGATTGAAATATTTTATTAAATTCTGGTAAAAAAATACTTCATTCACATAATAAAATATTATTTTTTATAAAATATTTTATTAATTTATTTTTATAGTCAAACAAAATATTTCGTTCGTTTAACAAATATTTTATTCTTGTAACAAAATATTTTACTCATTTAGTAAAATATTATTTCTATAAAATATTTTTTTATTTTATTTTTATAGTCAAACAAAATATTTCATTCATGTAACAAATATTTCATTCTTGTAATAAAATGTTTCGTTCATATGCAAAATATTTCAATCTTATACTTTCCCGTCAAGTACGCTCCGCATTTAATACGCGAAAAAGTGGATCATACAGTAGGGATGTCAATGGTAACCAATAACCCGCTAACCGCCTGTTTCGTTAACTTAACGAACAGCAAGTGGATATATTTTTTTTTCCCGATAACTTAACGGATACGGATACGGATATATCCGATTTCACAGCGGATACGGAAACGGATACACCTCATTCCGAACCTGTATCCGTCCGTTATCATTAAATATTATAAAATATATATTATTAATATTATCTCTTAGATCTAAATTTAACGGTGGAGATTAAATTTCACCTAAATGGTTGACATATGTTTTACCCTGAACTTTGGTCATGCATACTCCCCTAAGACATCAAATACTTTCCTGGGGCTACGGATGCTCTCCGGAGACTGCATGTGCTCCTGCAAATGGTTGACATCAAATTATCTTGAACTCAGACTGCATGCTCCCCTGACACCAAGGATGCTCTTCTGAGGCCGTGGATGCTCCTCTGAGACTGCATGTGTTCCCCTAAAGGGTTGACATATGCTTTGCCCTGAACCCTAGTTATGCATGCTCCCCTGAGACATCAAATGCTCTCCTAAGGCAGTGGATGGTCAACGGAGACTGCATGTACTTCGCCAAAGGGTTGACATCAAATTACCTTGAATCCTTACATGTATGCTCCGGCCCCTTTCACCAAGGATGCTCTCCTGACGTCGTGGATGCTCCCCTGAGATTGCATGTGCTCCCCTAAAGGGTTGACATATGCTTTACCATGAACCTCTGGTCATGCATGCTTCCTTGAGACATCAAATGCTCTCCTGAGGCCGTGGATGGTCCCCGGAGACTGCATGTGCTCCCCCTGATCGTTGACATCAAATTACCTTGAACTCGGACTGCATGCTCCCATGTTACCAAGTATGCTCTCCTGAGGCCGTGAATGCTCCCCTGAGACTGCATGTGCTACCCTGATTTTAATATTAGACCGGACCGGCCTTAATCGGACCGGTTCCTTGACCGGTTCACGGTCACACCGGTCTGGCCGGTCCGATCCGATCCGATTCTGATAACACTGATTTTATTCTAATTGAACTATTTTTATATTAAATTTTCATAATTTTTATACTCTTATTACCTGTAATTATCCGCTAACCGTTCGTTAACCGCATATTTTCGGATATTAAAAAATGATTTCGGATACACCATTTTCCGAATTCTTAACGAACAGTAAACTGATACAATATTTCTTATTGGATACGGAAACGGATAGTCCACTATCCGAACCGTATCCGACCCGTTGACATCCCTATCATACAGGTCTGACGAGGACATCGTTTTTTGCGTGAAAAAAATCATTTCATCTAATTTTTGGGCCAACGAGAGGGAGTGTTATATAATGACTTAACTTTGTGCACCGAATTCGGTGCACAAAATATTACTATTGACATTAAAGTCCTAGACCCTTAAGAAATAACGAGCAAGATACTTAAGGAATTCAGTGCTATCTAAGTTGTTATTTTTATCAATTTAAGACTCGAGAGAGATTATGGGTTCTTAGGATTGAGGTAATCCTACTGGTTGCTAATCAAATGATATCAATTTCTTGATCTTGGTCAAATTATATAGATTTCACAACACATTGGATCAAGATATCTAACTTACCCCATTTATTAGAAATAATTTGCAATGTTCAACGACTATTCACAACATCTTCCATATTTATAAAAATTTTATAATGACTATTATGAAATATTCATATATATAATATTTTAAAATAAAAAAGGGCAAATAGTCGGATTATAAGATTCGAAAACAATTGTTTCATTTTTCTTATCCTAAATAAAAAAGATAAAGATAATGATGTAATTTTTTTAGGGGATTTTTGCATATATACTCCCGTAAAATTTGATTTTGTCAAATATACCTCTCATCTGAACATATTATCATGAATATCCTTCGTTTAGATAGAAATGTTATGATTATACCCCTTTAATTTATTGTCGTCGACGGAGGAGAATATTCTGTGAAATATGTCATCTACGGTCGTTAGATCTAAGGTATATTTGATAAAATCAAATTTTACAGTGGTATATATACAAAAATTTTACTCTTTAACTCACACTTAACTTAGGTTAAACACGTGGGAGTTACGGCGAGAGTATAATCGTATATATGTAAAAATCTCTTTTTTTATTCTATAAATTTTGGACAAAGACAAATATTTAGACTTGCCATTTCTTTTTGTATCCCTACTTACAACCGTAGAGGGAGGGAGAGAGGGTGTCTATAGCCTGCTCTACACTTTTGTTTATAGACTTGATTCAGTGTTTTCTATGGTTTTTAACGGTGACGATGATAATGATGAACTTATTCCCTACTAAAAGTATCTTATTTGAATAATGGTGAATGGTGATTGAGCTGACTTTAGCATTGTGACCAATGTTGAGCAATGGGTAGTGACCTAGTGGTATAGACTCTTTTGACTTAGGCGCGAATAAATCACTTCACCCTGATTAAATGTTAACGTGCGTAAAGATAAGAGTGTGGATCTCATTATTTTTTCCCATCTGTTAGTCATTTTATATTATTTTATTTTTAAATCAAAGGAGATATATTAAATAAATAATAAAATTATGTCAATATTTAATCGTGACGACGATGATCATGTTACAACGTTAGTCTCGGTCTTCAACGGTCTTCATTTCCTACGGCTATTATTATGTCTGCCGTACACTCAAAATACTTTTCCCGTTGTACGCTCTATTTAGGGTCACATTACAAATATAACCAATTAACCATGTTAGTAAGTTGACGGCAGGATTTTCTTCTAATAAGTTTTACCGCACGTGCATTCTCTTTGCAAGGTCCTCTTCAAATATTATTTGACAGAATGAAAGCGTAGTAGGTTCACAGATTTCATTAAGAAATGATTGAAAAACAGAAACACATGTCTGCATGTTTAGATGGAGAGAGAAAGAGAGAGAGTGAAAATAGTGGGGGAGAATGAGGGGAAAATTATATTTTGGGTCTTATTTTCTCGTACTAAAATGAAAATATTCCAAGCAACTAGAAAATATTTTCCCAATTACTGTTTTATATGTTTGCAAAACGTTGAAAAATCAGTTGTCAAAACAAAAAAAATTGGAAATTTTTCGACATCTCAGACATCCCTTCACGTCTTTCGCAGTATTCTGTAAATAGAACTGTGTTAAAACTTAAAGAGGGGAAAGGGAAAGACTGATGAGCTATGACTTTTTCACTCTGGTTTATCAATAGAGCAGTATTTTTTTAAAAAAAATATTTTTATCAAGAGAGTGGCACATTTTAAGGAAGTGATGAAATCAGTCCAATTACCTGCTTTAGTCTGGTTTTCACTGAAACCACGTTCAAAGTAAAATGCTTTTGATCTTGGACAGAAATGTCGCGTGCAGTTACACAAAGTTGAACCCTAGTTTGCCAATTGAGGATCAAATGTACGCCATCATGGTGCAAAAAAACTTATATTAAAATTTATTTAATTAAATAAATTTGATTTGTGTTAAAATTTATGATTCAATCACCACTAGACTTTTTAGACTATTGACTTCCTATATTGAGTAATGCTTGCTGCACCGCCGTGCCAATTACACCATAGGATGGTGAAGTATATTTTTTTTAAAAAAAAATTTGTCGTGGAGTTCACGTCCCTCCAACGTGTCGTGCATATCAAGGATGACATTGGATCGTCCAAAAAACACAAAAAAGTGTAGGTGAGCCATAAGTTACTATTCACACACTTTATTTTTTATGTGTTTTTTGAGCCGTTAGATGAGAAAGTGTCATGTAACGCACGTTAGAGAGGCCCGAGTCTTATTAGATTTTATTAGATTGGATCATCCAACTCAAAATGTTAATATGTTGAGTGGAGAGAGCTCCACTAATATAAACATTATATTTTAGCCCCCTTTCAATAAGAGACTATTCTAACACGTCCTCTCACGTGCAGGTCAATTTAGCCTATGTCATGTAAACTATAACAAACACATAGTGTGTGGCCTAAATCATTATCATAGACTCTGATACCATATTAAAGTTTATTAGATTCGGTCATCCAACTGAAAATCTTAAGGTGTTGAGAGTGGAGAGGACTCTACTAATTTATAACCACATTATATTTTAGCACGTATTAAAGACTGTTCTAATAATTAGATTGGGATATCCAACTCAAAATCTTAAGGTGTTAAGTGGAGAGGACTCCACTATTATAAGCATATTATATTTTAATTTATTTTTAATATGAGATTATTCTAACACGTCCCTTCACATGTAGGTCGATTTAGGCTCTGTCTCGTAGATCATGACACACACAGGATGTGTGGCCCAGATCATAATCATGAGATCTGATATCATATTAAAGTTTATGAGATTGGGCCATCCAACTTAAAACATGTCAAAATAAATAAAAAAATACTACACCATCCAACATATTAGTTAGCACGATGACACGGCAAGCATTATTCTTTTATATCGGATATGATATCCATCATATTTTGTAAGATGATGCATCAATCAAGGTTTGTTGTTCCGATCGTCCGATCCCGATCACGGCCTGAGACTGGACGGGATGGGACGGTACCGTCCCGCTCCGCCTCGGTCAATCCCGTCAAATGTAAAAATAAAGAAAGACTTTATATATATATAATAATATAACACAATTCTTAACTCAGTTGATTAAGTGATTTGTGTGTTTCGTTTAAGTTGTCTTGGGTTCGAATATGTTGAACACTCTTAAGATTTTGAGTTTTTTATATGAAAATCTTAAAAAGAAATTAAAATAACACATGTAATTAGTGAGTTTCAAACTCAAACCACCCCAAAATCAATGAAGACACTTAATCATCTTATCTATAAAATATTTTATATTTAAAATAAAATATTAAATATATGGAGCGTCCCAGTCACGACCCACAGTCAGAGCATCCCGCCCACCGCCTGGGTCAGACCGGGTTATGCGAGTGAGGTCGTCTCAGACCGGGATTACAAACTCTAGTATGAATCACTATTATTTTATATTTGATGTGATATCCACCATATTTGCCTCCATCTCCCCAAATTCACCGTACATGTATCTCGATACCCTATTCTCCCATGTGTACTAACTTAAGGGTGGCATAGTTACTTGCCGAACTATGGAGAGATTATTATCTCTCTCTCTCTCATCGGAATTATTTAGAATTTATATAAATATATCCTCGTATGAGTTCTTTGATAAAATTTTTATTCTTCTTATTTGTATTATTTTCTAATGGGATGTTTTGTTGTAATTTTTTACTTCTTTCCTCTAAAATAAAATTAAAAATAAAAATCTCATCGATACACATTTAGTAACACCTTTCCATTTTTTTAAGATATAATCTCATCTTATTGTAATCTCCCTCAAAGTAGAAACAAACCTTTACGTATTTTTTTGAGGGAGAAGACGAGTCACGCAACTCACGTCTCCACGTCACCCACGCCCCCTCCTTCCTCTCATTGCGTGATAAAAATAGAGGATGTTTTCTTACAGAGCCGTGCCATGGCCTCCTGTGAATCCCTCTTAGGTATTTTTGTTCTTGTTATTAATCTTCTTTTGCTCAGGGTTTGTCAGCTCGATCGTACCGGTTGTTTCGATTTTCTACTAGGACGGTACGATACACTATTATCTCGCTCTGTCCCGCTCTATTCCGTAAGATATATATATATAATAGATGTAAAATAATAGAATAAAATTTCCAGTCTAGTTGATCGAATGGAATTACTTAACCAACTTACCTATTAAGCATTTTATATTTAAAATAAAATATCTAATATATAAAGTGACCCGGTTGCGTCTCACAGACCTGTCATCTCGGTCTGTGGTTGGGACGGGATGGGACGGGTGATTTGCCCTGTCCCGAAACGATTTGACAAACTCTGCTTCGACTAGACTTTGTTGCTCAAATGAGGGATATATTTGGCATAAATGATATTTAGAGGAGTATTCGTGCAAAAAAAGTTTTAAATTATAAATCAATTTAGATAAAGGGTACGTACTACGTACAACTTTAATAAACACATAAAATGTGCTCATTGTATATAATGTGTACAAAAAGGGTGTGATTCAAATTCTATGAATTAAGGGGCCAGGATATACTTTCGATAACTGATAACGTAGAAATAGATTACAAGAATTCGTGGGATGGGGGTTCTTTAATAAATTGATATGGTAGGAGAGGGGTATAAACATAATAAGCAACACTTAATGGGTAAGAGGTTAAAGCCATTCATCTTTTCTCGGTTTTCTGGTTTCCCTTCCACGGCGAAACATGAACAAGCGGAAGAATAATTGGGGCACCATTGCCGTGAACCCGACCATTTCCCTGCTTGCCG
The DNA here is from genome assembly GCA_022559845.1 of Amorphophallus konjac. Taxonomy (NCBI): domain Eukaryota; kingdom Viridiplantae; phylum Streptophyta; class Magnoliopsida; order Alismatales; family Araceae; genus Amorphophallus; species Amorphophallus konjac. The sequence continues at coordinate 92,490 of JAHNEJ010003341.1, read as the reverse complement.
CCGGTCTCGCCGGTGGTGACGTTTGGCACGGAGGCAGCGCCCAGCCACTTCTTTACTGCCTTTTTTAATGTTTACATAGAAACATTTCTTCGGCAAGCAAGCAAGCATGGGCGGTCGGCACCTGCAGATGGTGGCCCAGTGCTCCTCCGCCCCGATCGACGATCCCGTCGCTCCCCCACCTACCTCTGATCGGGCTCTCATACCCCATGCCCCCCCCCCCCATTCTTTCATTCCCTCTTCTACATCGCGCAGCGGCAGCAATGAAGAAGAAAAATGGAAGAACCCAAAGATGGCGGCGCCTCTCACGCACTGGCGGGGTTGGTCCCTGGCGGATACCAGGGACGACCGGAGGGTGGCCAAGGCCTCGTCTGTCGACTGTGAGAAGGAGATAAGTTATGGGAGACTACACGTAGATGGAACAAAACAGAGAAAACCGCACAAACACGGGGAAGCACCGCGCCTCTTCCCTTCGTTACTCGGTCACTGCATCTAGGTAGTTCCGACTTCCGATACTGTTTGAATGATCTCGTATTAAAAAATGGGTTAAAATATAACGGGCTTATGTCAGTACAGTTTTTTTAACTCAAAGTCTTAAAGATTTTAAATTAGATATTTTAATTTAATAAATTTTAATATGATAGCAGAGTCTATGATTATGATCTAGATCGCGTCTCACGTTTGTGATAATTCATATGACAAAGTCTAAAATCGATCTGCATATGAGAGAACATGTTAAAATAATCTTGTATTTGAAACGAGATGAAATATAAAATGTAAACATTAGTGGAGTACTCTCCGCTCAACACCTTAAGGATTTGAGTTTGATGATCCAATGTAATAAACTTTAATGTGGTATCAGATTCTATAGTTATGATCTGGGCCGTGCATTCCGTGTTTACTATGATTCACGTGACAGAGCTTAAATCAGTCTGCACACGAGGAGACGTGTTAGAATAGTCTCATATTGAAAATGAGTTAAAATATAATGTACTTATATTAGTGGAATCATCTCCACTCAGCACTTTAAGATTTTAAGTTAGATGACCCAATTCAATAAACTCTAAGGGCCGCTTTGTTTCCAGGTTTGTCGGCCGGATAAGCTAACCGAAGGGAGAGAAATGGTTGGTGGGGCCCACCCCACCCTCACACTCACCAGTCTTAACCGACCCCGATTAACTTGCTCGACCCTCCGGGGTCGAGCAAGCTAACCCCGCTCGGATGTCAAACACGCCCTAATAGATACCAAATGTAGAACAAACTTGAGTCTATCATTATTCATTTCTACCAAACCACGGCACGAAGGAGATAGCCTTGAAATAAGATCACAATCTACATGAGACTGTGTGAGTGTATGGTCTTCTCTCTCCTACTTTATGCCTTTGATACTTCTAGTTGATGGGAATCCAAAGACTTTCACCTAGAGAGAGAGGGTCCAAGATTCTCAAATTTATGGCGTCTCTCCGATCAAGAGTTATCTCTCTCACGAAGAGATCTCTCTCCCATCAAGGGTTGTCTCTCAGAGCGGTCGATTTGAGCTTGGAGAAAAAATATCTTTAATAATTAATTTTTTAATTTAATTTAAAGATCAAGGTTAGGCCACCTTACCTTAAGAATAAATGCTAACAAATGAGAGGTATTTGCATATATATCTTTCTATTAATAGGGAAGGACTTTAATTTAAGTTTTCTTCATTTATTTTATTCATATATATAGGGAAGGACTTTACTTATGAATACTGGTTTAAAATTTTATATGAACATAGTTGTACGGAGTCCCAACATATTTTATATATAATTAAAATATTTTATTATATGAATGAAATATTTAATATAAAATTAAAATATTTTATTAAGTTTTATTTTTATAACAAAATATTTGATTTTTATACTATTTTATCTTTATAATAAATATTTCGTTCTGTAATAAATATTTTATTCGTATATTTACGTAATCAAATAAAATATTTTATTTTTATAATAAAACGTTTCATTTCTGTAACAAAATATTTCACTTATATGTTTTCTCACTGAGCGAAAAAATGGATCGGACATATATGACACAGGGTCGTACGGGTCTGATGCGAAACGTCCTTTCTTGACAAAAAATGATCATTTCAACTTTTGGAGAGACCATTGAGATGGAAAATTATAATTTGAGTTGATAAGTCTAATTTTCTGTAGAACTCTTTCTCTCTCTTCTTTTTTGTCATGAGATGAGAAACTATTCATTCGTAAGAATATAACCACCCCATAGGAAATTAGGAGGGGGGGGGGGATCGAACAACACATATCTACGTACTGCCATAATTATCACTCTTGGGACGGTCACCACCCAAGAGAGAAGATTATAATTTGAATTGACTATGTGCACCGATAACTTTTTTTTCTCTTGAGAGGGAGGCTTTGGATTTTGGATTCCACCTCCCATAATCATACGAAAAGAGAAGATTTATAAGTCATGTGATACATCGATCGGAGCTTATACATGTTCAAGTATCTCTCATAGCTAGCTTGCAGTAGTAAAGGGTATGGCTTTTAGACTGGGAGCAATAACGTAAAGAAAGCAAAGTGGTTGCAGTGACATGAAAATGTCCCCTACTTTTAAACGAAAAATACTCGAGAACGTTGAGGATTGAACTCTTCCAATTAAGTGAGGAGGATGTGCAAAGTGCAAACACTTGGGGAAAAAAAATACACACACGAGAACAAACCTACACATTAATATTCTAACCCAACTACAGTGGTCTGCACGTCAGGTTATACTGTCCTTCTAACACAGATTTGTTTAACACGTCGCCAAAAAAAAAGGTACCCTATTTCACGTAGAATCTCACCGCACGTTTAATTGGTAATACGAGAAATACTTAATATCTATTTTGGACGGAGAGATTTTTTACCCGTTCAAGATGAGATTAATCTACGTGAGTGCTAGACTCATTAATGTTCGACGGACTCGAACACTCACGTGGATCAATCCTATCTTAGACGGATAAAAATTATCTCCGTCGAGGACGGGTAATTAACATTTCTCTTGTAATATTGTACGATGGTGTATGTATCTGCGGGTACAACCTCCAGGAGACATTGCAACAAACCGGTCCGCAGGGTAGAATATTCGGTCCCTCCCCTTCCCCCACCACTGACTTGAAGGGATAAGCGAAAACTCATTCAAACGTGGACCTGGGAAACAGAGTATTTATTATAACGTGTTACATTTCCATTATATCGATTGCTAAGAAAAACATATCATGTAAAATAGCTAAAAAATAGAATATATGAAAATAAGAAAAATTAATCCTATTTTGGGTAGAATGAATAATTCGAACTACTTTGTCGGTTAGATAAGTATCCCACTTTTATTATGAAACAATTCATTTTCACCAAAAATAAAGAATTAATGCTACCAAAGTGACATATTTTTGTGCCACATTTTTGCTGTCATATGTCTTGAAACCAGATGATAACAAAAATTAGAGTTTAAGTTCGGTGTTTCCAAATTCAAGAGCACCAAAACTTATGTACTGAGCTGAGCTCATCTCGATCATTCAGTCTCAGACATGTGAGATGAGTGTAACAAAAATTGTGGCACAAAAATATTACCCAGCAGTACTGCTTTAGGAAATTTATCCGAGTATAAAAGCCCATTTGGGAATTGGGATCCCTGTCTGAGTGTCAGGGATGCGCCAAGTTCCTTTCAATTCATCCAAATTAACTGAGGAATTGAAAGGGGAGAAAGATCGAGGCGTGACGTGACTACGCAGTGGAGCCGTGCATGGTTCATCGACACGGTGCTACTCGCATCGAGTCGAGCATATCGCATTGGATCTAAGAGAAATCGGTCCGTGATCCGCCGACTTCGACTGAGTCACCTCCTCTTCCTTCACTCTATATTGTGACGGCTTCGGCAGGCCACCAGAGAGGGAGAGGGGGAGAGAGGGAGAGAGGGAGAGAAGGGCAGAGAGGGTGTGATTGGTCACTGGAGGGATTGTAGGCGGCAAAAACGGCAGCAAGATACTACAATGGTGCAGCGCATGGTAGGAAACAGAGGTGATCACTGACTCACTGTAGATCTAGTCCACAACGACGCCGCACAATTGACGGATCTACACATTGCCCTTTTCAAACATCATCGGAAGGGGGAGGGGAGGAGGAGGGAAAGAGGGAGGAGTAGCAAGGGGGAGAGCGGGGCATGGAGGGGAGGGGAACAACATCGGAAGGGGGAGGGGGGCAGGGAAGGGGGGTTGCACGTCGAAGGGGAAGAAGGATGGGGGTGGGGGCGCTGAGAGAGTCAGAGGTGGTGGGAGGTGAGGATCTTTGAGAACTTAAGGAGGAGAAGGGTTGAAGTGACTCCGATCAAATCGATCCAAATCACATATTATTGGTAGTGTATCCCACCAGATCAAAGAGTCTCCGATCAGATACGGATCAACGGGTGTTCAAATCCTAGAGCCGTGGCGCTGATATTTGAACAACTTTTTTCTCTACTGTTCATGTCTCTGTCTGCATACTCTGGACTCTGATAGCGACCTGACGTTGGCAAAAGCCTTTACAATGTAGTTCACCAATGCCCACAACCTCCTGAATCTTAGGATGTTCCACTAGCTACTCTTATTCGAAGTGATCCTCTTGTCTAGTTGTCCTTCCAAAAATAAAAATATTTACCACACATGGCCCGAACGATCAATTTAATCCTGATGCTAAACACAGATTTCACTATTCCAACTCGTACCCAAACTCTCTCTCTCTCCCCCATATTTAATCAGCTCATTTGGTAACACCACCAGATGACCTGAAAAGATGAGATTTGACATCATATATATACATATATATACAATCGTGTCGTGGAAACTGCCGAGGACTCCTCCCTCCCACCGTACGTACTTCACTGCCTTGAGAGAGGGTGGAGGTTAAAAAAAGAAAAAAGAAAAAGGTAAAAATCGAAAAGCCTTCGATTGCCTTTGTCATCAAGTCAGGGCTCCGAAGAGCGTGACAAGGTAAAAAGAAAGTTGCAGTCACAGCCTCACAGGATCGGAAGAGGAGGGTGTCCTCCTCCTTGTAAGAAATCAAAGGAAGGATTGCAGGAGATCGGAAGAGAACTAGAGAGGCCGCAAGCACGGCTTGGTTTCCCTATTCCCCCCCCCCCCCCCCTTCCTCTTTTACGTTTATATTTATCAATAGCAAAGTAGCTGCAAGACCACACCTCCGACTTATAACCAAAACAAAAGGCCATCACACACACACACACACACACACACATGGCTGAATAAGGGTATTGAAATTTGAAAGTAGGATGGCCTATAGATTCCCCCCCCCCCCCCCCACGAACTTTGTTTTTTTGTTATATATGTAAGTTTTGATCTTGTAAAGGCCTGACATGGGTGAGTACTTTAGCTTTATACATGTGAAGGCAAATGTCGGGTCTCGACTGCGTCGTAGGTCTTCGCATTCAATACACCTGTTTAGCGCTTCTTCTTCCCCTTTTGATTGATTCTCCTCACGCTGCCCCATCCCTTCCCCTTCTCCGGAGCAATGTGTTGTGTGGTGGTGGGTGTGTGAAAGGGAGTAACGACCGATGAGGAGGGGAAAGCGGGAATAGTCTGCCAGCCTCGGTTCAAGCTCCTCCTTTGGGTGGTGTCGTACGCGTGGTGTAACATTAAACAGTCGTTTGGTGAGTGGGTGGATGGGTAGGTGGTTGTGGTCCGTGGAGTGGAATCTAGCGACGAAATGGATCCCGTTTCCAAGCGTCCATGCGTTTGTGCCACGTTCGGCAAGGAAAAAATAAAAAAATGGATCCCCCTCCGTCTCACTCTCTTTCTCTCTAACCTTCACACCGCACGCACACGCACACACTCACCCCTCGCCGTTGTCGCCTCCCTCTCCACACCCTTCACTCCTCTCTCCCCCTCACACTGCAAACACACACACACGTTGCACCGCCCTCCTGCAGAGCCGACCTCCCCTCCGGCTGAGGTTCATGGCAATCCGCGATTGGAGGGGGGTCCGAGGTGGAGGGAGAGGGGACCGGAGGGAGAGGGAGGAGGGGGACTGGAGGGGGGGAGGGGGACCGAAGGTGGAGGGGGATGAGAGGGGGAGAGGAGATGGTGGACTAGAGGGGGAGGATCTAGAGGTGAGTTTAGAGACAGAAGAAGAGAGAACGGAGGGAGGGAATGGCTGTGTGTGATGTGTGTGTGTATGTGAGAAGGAAGAGGATGAGAGAGCAGTTGCTGCTAATGGGTTGTGAGTGTGTGGGGAGTATGTGCATGCAAGTGAAGAGAGAAAGGGGGAGGGAACGGGAGAGAGGTGTAGAGAGAATAGAGAGGGGAAGAGAGGTGACAGAGAAGGGGAGGTCGACTCCGCAGGAGGGGAGGTCGACTCCGCAGGTCCCCCCTCCCTCCCTGGCTCTGTCCTCCCGCAGGTGGCCTTAGCAGTCGGTGGCCCTGCCGCGGTGGTACCCGTTGCTGGTCTCCAACGCACAGCTGCTGACAATTCCGTCGCGGGTGGCTCTGGTGCCCTTCCTGCCGGCGAAGGTGCTCTTGCAGGAGGTCTCACAGCTCCAGTAGCCTCTGCACAAGGCTTTCGTCGCATGGTCGAGGGGCACCCGCCTTCGTATGGAAACACCCGCCTCCTCCTTTTTCCTCTGCTGGTTTCTCCTTCGCCCCCATCGCTGGTGGTGTCTCCGTCGCCGCTGCTTGGCCCGTGAGCGGGCTAGGTCATCGGACGGAGTTCCCCCCCTGGCGCTGGTGTTGGGCCTTCGTTCCCGGCCTCCGTCATCCTCTGTTGTTCCTCGCGGAGGCGTCTCCTCCCTCCTCGCGGCTCCTCCCTCCGTCGTCTCGAGTGGCTGAGCTCCACTCGCCATCTCCTTGTCTCCTGGCTTCTCCGGCCCCGTTTCACCTCTTGCCTGTCGCTTCTGCCTTCGGTGGCGCTAGAGCTAGTCGTCCTCTGCTAGTACCGACGGTGGCGTCTCCGCCTTCTTCGCTGCCCCTCCCTCCGTCGGCCCTTGTGGCAGTGTTCCGTTCTCCTCCCTAGCGTCCTAGCTTTTGCCTGGCTCTGCATCCGGCTCGTCCTCCGCCAGGCTGCGGCTGACCTCTGCTGGTCTCTCCGGTGTGCTCCTTGTCCCCCCCGATCCCCTCTGGTGCCCCCGGTCGGCGTGTTCGCTTCGTTTCCCACCTTCCGTCCCTTTCACGCGCGAGCCCTATCCTCTCTGCGGTTTGACCCTTCCCGTGGCTGCTGCACTCCGGCGATGGCCGGCGGTGGGGGGGGCCCTGTGCCTCCCCCCTCCCTCCCTGGTTCTGTCCTCCCGCAGGTGGCCTTAGCAGTCGGTGGCCCTGCCGCGGTGGTACCCGCTGCTGGTCTCCAACGCACAGCTGCTGACGGTTCCGTCGCGGGTGGCTCTGGTGCCCTTCCTGCCGGCGAAGGTGCTCTTGCAGGAGGTCTCCCAGCTCCAGCAGCCTCTGCACATGGCTTTCGTCGCATGGTCGAGGGGCACCCGCCTTCGTATGGAAACATCCGCGGAAATGCCTCTGTGCCCCTCCCTCCCTTAGGTCCTTCATCGTATTCAGCTGGGCCTCTCCCAGCCCCAGCCCGAGCTCTTCCAACGGCGTCTTTGCCCAAGGCTACAGCATCCCCTGACATACACTCTGTTGCTTTTGCCTCGCCGTCCGCCGGTGCTTCTCCGGCGACTCCTGCCCAGCTCCCTACGGATGGTGCTAGTGGCTGTGACCCACCACCCATTTGTGCTAATGCTGGCCCCTCACTCTTGGGTGTTGATGCATGTACATCTGCTGCTGTCCAGCATGTGAATGCGCAGGGCCATGACCATACTCGTCTGGTAGCTGCTGGCCCCTCGGACCCGCAACCTTTTCGTGGTTTTGCTGCTGGTGGCGTCGACTTGCCTGATGGCTTAGTGGCGGCCCCCGCGTGTGGTTCTGCTGCTTGCTCCAAAGCCTTCATTGATGCCTTGGTGGCGGCCCCCACATTCGGTGTCATACATGCCGCGTGCGCGGATGGATCTGCCGTGCCACCTCCTGCCACAGGGTGGGGGATCAACAACGCCGGCGAGGAGTCCATGGAGGGGGAAGAGGATGGGGGATCAACAACGGCGGCGAGGAGTCCATGGAGGGGGAAGAGAAGAGGATGACGGGGAGGCGGCCGCGGTTGGAGGGGAGAGAGGCCGGGAGGGGGAGGCCGGGAGGAGGAGGCCGGAGGGGGGGGGGAGGGGAGAGGTCGCAGGAGAGGGGGGAGGGAGGCCGGAGGTGGAGAGGGAGGGAGGTTGGAGGGGGAGGGGGGAGGTCACATCGGTCGGAGGGGGAGGGCGGCCGGAGGGGGAGGGGGGAGGTCGCAGGGGAGGGTGGCCGGCGGTGGAGGGGGAGGTCGCAGGGGAGGGGGGAGGCACCCCTCTCTCTATCTCTCTCTCACACTCTCACACATAACCCAGGGGTAAGTTAGTATTTTCATTACCTTTAGTATGAGGTAACTATAGTTTAGTTAACTGAATGAACGGTAGGGACTTAAACGTGTAACGATTAAGATTATAGGGACTATTAAAATAATATTCAGAATGGAGGGACTAATCGGTAACTCACTAAGTTTGTAGGGACTAATATGCAAAAAACCCTTTTTTTTAAAAAACTCTTTTTATCATAAAAATTATGACTTATCGATTTTTAACTTAATTTTTAAAATTAATGAAAATACGACAATCTATGTTCGACAAAAATATCGTAATATTTAAATTTTAAGTAAACTTATTTGTTCTACAGGATTACCGTGAACGTGTTTGCCCTTCACCGTCAGCCCGTATAACAGGACCTCCGTCCTTTCCCCACGCCGGAAAGATGACTCCCTGCCTCGGCCCATGTCGGAAACTTTCTTGCCGGGGGCGTCGGCATAGCCCGAAGCGGCTGCCGGGTGGCGATCGTCGAGGCGCTCCATGAGCTCCCAAGCGTTGATGACGATGGTCGGAGACAAGAAGGAAGGGGACCCTACTGGGTCCCCCTCGGCAGGCGGCGCAAGTGGGGACGTCAGGCGGTGGACGGGGAGGAGGGAGTAGTCGTAGGTGGTGGAGGTGAGAGAGACAACATGGTGGGAGTCGTCGCGGCAGATGGCCGGGTGATGGACCACCACCTTGGGTGCGGCGCTGGCGACGGCGGCAGGGGATGTGGGCGGGTGAGGGCGGACTAGGTAATAGGTTGTGGCCGGTGACTGGCAGGCGAACAACGAGCCTTCAGTTTGGCGGGTGAGGGCCGACATGTCCGGCGACGGCGCGAGGGGTGCCAAGGATGAGGCCTACTCGCACGTGATAGAGAGTAGTGCGAGCAGGGTCTGATCGGTCCGCGGGAGAGAGAGAGGGGAGTATGAGCAGTGCGAGGGGTGAGGGCCGACGGGTCCAACAGCGGCACCGACCTTGGAATGGAGGTGGACGGCGGACGCCGGGTGCACCGGGAGAGAGAGAAAGAGAGGGTGCACAGGGGGAGAGAGGGAGAGGGAGGATCAGTCGGGAGAGAGAGAGTTGTGAGAGGGAGGGAGCGCCGAGAGGGGGAGGGGCTTGGAGAGAGAGAGAGAGAGAGAGGAGGGAGGGACGTGTCTCTCTTTAAAAAATATGAAAATTTTTATTTTTATTTTGGGAGAAGTTATAATAGGATAAAAGTTCATCCTAAATAATTGGAGACTTACCAAACGTGGTTAAGTAGGTTGTCCATTCCTAATTTTTATTCTGAGAGAAAAATGAGATAAAAAATTATAACCAAACACGCTATAAATTCATGTTCTTTGTATCACTCCTGTGATGTCAATTTTTTTTACATGTACACTTTGTAATTTAATGTATTCTAATGTTAACTCTGACTTTTATGAATCATAAAAAAATATACACTTTGGTGTGGAGATGCCACACCCCCCCACCCTTCTTCTTCAACCTCCAACCCGCTAAGGTGTTGCCCTAATCTCCCCTACGCTAGGCAATGCCCCCACTGCTCAATAGACTAAGTTACGGCCCAAATAACGAAGCCCTCCCCTCCGATGGCTAGTGAGATGACCGACAACATCTTTGTCGATGTTGCTGTCCAAATAGTCATCTCGACCGCCAAGAGATGCTCGACCGATACAAATGAGCAACTGCTCAGTTCGACCTCCCCACAACGTCGTTGTATGAAGCATATCCCCTGCTCATTGCACAACACGATGGGGATCCCAATTAGCTTCACTTGGACCCCCATCGCCCTCGGATTCGGATGAATCCCCCTTGCAAGGGTCCATGATTGGACTCGAATGACAACTCTATTCGTCACCGAGACTCCTACCTCCATCACCTCCTACATTGTTTCCTCATCCAATCCTACAACTAGAAATCCTGTGGCCAGGGTCTACTAAATGTCCCAAAACCCTCACTCTCCCCACAGGGCATTCATAAACTCCGTCAAAGCTACCAACTCCACCACCTCCTCCCATGACAAGAGGTATAAGCATCTCCTAAGTCATTCGAATCAGTCGCGAAGGAGGTCCAGAGGGATGGACCCAAATTCCAAACAGCTCCCTATTGGGGGTGAGGTGTGGCAGTCTCCACCCCCCCCCCCCCCCAACCCCTGACTACATCTGCAAAGGGCCACCGCAAGTCACCCCTCTCCCTTCCACCAATCGACTACATAAACTGGACATTCGTTAGCCTGTAGGTTCACTGCATATGACCTGGTGGCGGCCCGCAACAAGAGCACACCAGGGGTCCTTGGAGATGGTAGAGACCTCCTCCCTAGTCATACGACCTGGCAGCTAGAATACGCAATCCTAAGTTGCCGGATGAAATAAGAAGGAAATGACTTATTCTACCTAATTAATCCGGTGACCATCAAACCCAACTTGTGATGTTACCGACGAATAACCCCTCGTGACTGGCATGTAACCGGCGAAGAGGTGTCCTATAGAAGAAAGTGGGTTAGACAATGATCGCCTAATGCTAGCTTGCCCTATTAGCAGAGAGGTTTGGGTTGCTCTCAGTACATCTTCAACTTCACCACTCAATTCAGTACGATTCAGCAAATGTGGCAGTACTCCGAAGTGACTGTCTGATAGGTCACGGCAGCTATTATTAGGCTTGATACTTCGTGATGTCTCTTGGCCCCGGTTTGGTACGTAGTTAGTCTTATATTAACTCAAATTTAATTCAGAGTTAACTATTTTTATGATTTAATTAAAATTTTAAGTTAATCTGATTAGATGAAAAGTTAATCCCAAGTTAACTCGGGATTTTGAAACCCACGGGAGGAGGTGAGTTTGAATTAACCCCCTCCCATTAATGCACACTCTCACCTCTCTCTCTATCTCTCACTTTCTCCTATTTATGTTTAACATTTAACTATTAAAATTCTATCATCTTTAGATTTTAGTTAACAATATTAACGTTAGTTTTTATTAAAAATTTATTACTGTACTGATATATTTATCACATAAAACTTATTAACAATTTTTTTAAAAAAATAAAAAATATGAAAGTGAACACTAAATTTTAAAGATGTTTTTGACTTTTAAATTTTTATCAGTGATATTAATGATGTTATTTATTAAAAAACTATTTTTAAAATACATTCATTTTATAAACTATATTAAAAACATCTAAAAATAAAAATAAAATAAAAACTTTTAAATTGAACAGTATCCTAAACCCATAATTAATGATGTTCCTGTCATCTAAATTTTAATGGGTGAGATTAATTATGTTATTTATCAAAAAATATTTTTAATATATATTTATTTTATAATTAAAAATAAAAATAAAATAATTTTTAAAATGAACATTATCTAAACCCATAATTAATCATAATTAATTAATGACATTTTTATATTCTAAATTTCATGAGTAAGATTAATTATATTATTTATCAAAAAATTATTTTAAGGATACATTTATTTTATATCATCATCATCATCATCAGAGCATTATCCCAATTATTTGGGGTCGACTACATGAATCCTATTCTGTCAAAGATTTCTATCAAGTGCTATATTCATATTTAAATCTAAGAAGCTGGTGTCCTTCCTAATAACATCGCACCGTCTCATTTTAGGTCTTCCCCAAACTCTTTTACTAGCATCCATTAAGATTCGATCACATCTTTTAACCGGCGCTGAGTTAGGACGATGAAGCACATGACCAAACCACCTGAGTCTATTTTCTCTCATTTTACTATCGATTGATATTATCCTTAAGTCCTTATGGATGCGCTAATTCTTAATCTTGTCTTTCTTAATCTTGCCACACATCCATCTCAAGATCCTCGTCTCTGCTACACACATTTATTTTATATAATGAGTTAAAATAATTTAAAATAAAATAAAAATAAAAAATTTTAAATAAATATAACCTAAGCACGTCATTAATGTTATTTCTATCTTCTAAATTTTAATTAGTGAAATTAATTATCTTATATATGAAAAAAAGTATCTTCAAGATATATTATTTTTTAAAATATATATTTAAAATATTTAAAAATAAAAATTTTAATATGACCAATAACCTAAACTCATAATGACATTTCTATATTTTAAATTTTAATTAATTAGATGAATTATATTATTCATCACAAAATTATTTTCAATGTATATTTACTTTATAAAATATATTTAAAATAAAAATAAAAATTTTAAATGTACAATAATCTAAACTAGTAATTAATGGTATTTATGTCTTTTAAAATTTAATTAGTGAAATTAATTATATTGTTTATTTTAAAATTTTTAAATTAATATATAAATCATAAATTATTTTAAAAATAAAAAATAAAATAATTTTACAAATATAAACGTTAACCTAAACATATAATTAATGACTTTCATTAAGTTCATATCTTCTAAATTTTAATTCATAAAATTAATGATATTATTTGTCCTAAAAATAATATATATATATATATATATAATAAAAATGTATTTAAAAATAATTAAAATTTTAAAATAAAATACAATTTTAAATTAAATAATAATCTAAACCATAAATAATGACACTTCTGCATCATAAAATTTAATTAGTGAAATTAATTATATTTTATCAAAAATTATTTTCAAGGTATATGTATTTTATAGAATATAATAAAAAATTAAAAAATTAAAATAAAATATAGTTTTAAAATAAACAGTAAAAGCTTATATTTAATGACATTTATGTTTTTTAATTTCAATTATTGAAATTAATAATGTTATTTTTCAAAAATATTTTATTTTTATGATATATTTAATTTATTCTATATATTAAAAATACTTAAAATAAAATAATATATACACTTTTAAAATGAACTCATGCTTACGGATAAAAAAATAAAAAATAAGAGACAAATATGACATTTTAAATGTCAATTGTTACCGAGTTAACTCATTATGAATTAAAAATAAATTAACCCAACTCTTCAATTGTGGGTTCATTCTCCTATCAAATAAAAATTAGGTTAACTTCGAACTAAATTAAGCTAATTGAGTTAACCCATAAAAAAGTGCAACTCCCGACAAAGTGAGGCATAGAGCATTTGTAAGGAACGGAATGACATCATCTTCCAAGCTGAGTATCTTATATGTTGAGAATGTTCGTCTTGGATCACTTTCGCTTATTTTCCCGTGGGTTTCACTACATTATTTGTACGGCAATAGATGATTGGAGAGGGGGTTGTCTCTCTGCTTGGTGTGATCAATCTCCTCCGAGCTTGTCTTTTCCTTTTTCCTTTTCTTAGGTGGAGGAACCTCTCTTCACCTTCATCTTTGTACTACCTCTACTCACCAATAAAATTCACGGTACAATCCACATTTTTACTCCAAAAGAATATGGTCGACAAAGTGTTGGTCTATCAAATAATTCTAGTTTTCGTATCAAACTCCCCATAAGAGAGACTCCTGTATTTTTCCTTGAGCATACATTGTTTAATATCATCCATAGTGATTTTTTAAATCTTTTCCTTGTACATTTTTGTTTTATTACGTTATAGATTGCACACTAAACACAGAACTTGATATGATCAAAAGTGGCTCGAATCAGTCAAATGCAGTCACTTATCATGGCCTGAGATTTCAACTGTTACTTCTCATCGAAAAAATCTAATAAATATTCCTTGTTTTTTTTAAAGTGGTTGGTGCCACTAAGTACATTAATAAGAAAAGAGGGAAACGAGTATTCTTTGGTTTTCCTGAGTTCCTAGCAATCTTCAATCAACTTACCTTCCTCTAATTATTTGGCTAGGCTTCCAAACCAACTGTGTATCTTACAACTGACCTGCTTCTTTGTGGGCATTGTTCTTATTAAAGGACATCACCAATTTATTTATTAAAGAAGCATCACCAAGTTATATGCTGAAAATGAAAAATGCTTGGAGTAGTTTACATTATACCCAGGATGCAAAAGCAAGGTCAATTACAATTGGATTAATTCAGAATGGCTAAACTTGTTCCCCATTTCAGTTGAGCACTTGTCCAGGGAAGCTTCTGATCATGCTCCATTATTGGTGAAATTGCTTCAAAATAATAAATTCAAGAGAAGATTTTGTTTCCATAATATGTGGACTTTGCATGACAATTTTCTCATGGATGTTAATACCTGCTGGAATACCAGTCCTCTGGCCACCTCTGCTATGACTACTCTGTATCTGAAACTTAAATACTTGAGGAGAATGCTTCACAATTGGAACAAGCAGACTTTTGGTCATGTCCAGTTAAACTTGAAGGCAGCTGAGGATTCAGTACTCAAAACAGAGCATTCTTATGATTTACATCCATCTATGGACAATCACACAACATTGGAGGAAGCCAAATCCCTTCTTTCTAAAAGACTATTACAGGAGGAATGTTTTTGGAGACGGAAGTCTGGGATCAGATGGTTAAAGGAGGGGGATAGAAACACTAGATTTTTTCATACTTCAACCAAGACCAAAAGAAATAAGCAGTGTATTACTCAGCTTCGGAATTCCTCTGATATATTAACTTCAGTCCATGAAGAAATGAAGGGAATTGCAATTAATCATTTTCAGACTGCTTTTTCCTCTCAACACCATTATATTGAGGAATCCTCTTTAAATTGTATTCCGAATTTAGTCACCCAGCAAGATAACCAAATCTTATGTGCTATTCCCACTGAACAGGAAATTAAAGAGACAGTCTTTGAGCTTTCTGCTGACAGTGCACCAGGTCCCGATGGTTTCACAGGGGCTTTCTTCCAAAAGACATGGGCTATCATTGCTGGAGTGGTTGTTAGTGCTGTTCAAGAGGCTTTTACTAGTCCACAGCCTCTCCCAAGATCTGTAACATCCACCTTAATAGCTCTTATTCCTAAAAGACCAAATGCTGTGGAGATTTCTGACTACAGGCCTATCAGTTTATGCAACTTTTTCTATAAGATCATCTCTTCTATTGTTAATAAAAGGCTGGCTTCTATTCTTCCTAGCATTATATCACTGGAACAGTCTGCTTTTGTAAAGGGGAGGCACATAACAGAAAATATTGCTCTTGCTCAAGAATTGACACAGGAACTGGGCAGAAAAACCAGAGGAAGGAATGTTATTTTTAAACTGGATATGGCCAAGGCTTATGATCGGCTAGAGTGGGATTTCCTGTTTGCTGTCCTTCACAGGTTTGGCTTCAGTTTGGCTTTCATTCAAATGATTGGTAAGATGATTAACAACTGCTGGTTTTCAGTTCTACTGAATGGTGATGCAGCTGGTTTCTTTAAATCTTCAAGAGGTGTTCGGCAAGGTGACCCTCTTGCCCCCTCCTTATTTATCATTGCTGAGGAAAGCTTGAGTAGGGCACTAAAGGAAGCTCATTTAAATAGACAAATAGACTGCTTCCAAGGGCCTAGGAGGTGTCCCACTATATCCCACCTATTATTTGCAGATGACACCATGATCTTTACAAAGGCTAGCATTCTCTCTGTCAGAAACTTATTAAAAATTCTCAGGAATTATGAAAGAGGGTCTGGCCAACTTATTAATATCAGTAAAAGTGGATTCTTTTTGCATCCAAAGACTAATGCTTCCATTATTACTCGGATTTCTAATCTCACAGGCTTCACAAGACATAGTTTCCCTCACAAGTATCTTGGATTCCCTCAGGTTTTAGGCCGAAGTAAAAAAGTTCATTTTGCTGGTATCATTCAATCCATTCAAAAGAAAATTGCTGGTTGGAAATCCAGCTTACTCTCCCAAGGGGCAAAGTTGATATTGATCAAGCATGTGCTAACCTCTATCCCAATCTTTACTCTATCCTCTTCTCCCCTCTATTCAGGAACACACCTTATGCTTGAGAGGTCTTTTGCCAATTTTTTTTGGGGCTCCTCCCAAAATGGGAATAAAAGACATTGGAGATCATGGGCTACCATTTGCAGACCTATTTCACAGGGAGGCCTCGGCATTATGTCACTTAGGCAAATGGAAATAACCTTAAGAGTTAAGATGCTATGGCAGGCTTTGCATACTAATTCACTGTGGGCTAGTTTCTTCAGAGCAAAGTATTTTGGGCAGAAACATTTGAGAGATGTGCATTTTAATACTATGAATGGCCTTGCTAGACGAAGCTGGACTAAGGCAAAAACACTGGTCCTCCAATTTCAAAAGGTCATCATTGGGGATGGCAAGCTCACAAATTTCTGGTATGATCATTGGATTGGGAATCAATGTTTGGCTGACTTTGTTCCTGCTAACAGCATTCCTAACCCTCATATCTCTGTTAATGACTTCCTGGTGCATTCATCAAGAGAGGAAAAGGAACTTTTAGACAGTTTTATGCCTGCTTCTGTCAAGACAGCAGTTATCAACACCAACCTATCTTTAGATACCGATTTTAATGCTTGGAGTTTGTCAGCCTCAGGGAGTTGCTCAGTGGCTTCTACTTATCAGGTTCTTTCTGAAACTGTTTCAAACCAGCCAGCAGTGCATTGGGAAAGGCTGTGGTCTCATTGGTTACCAACGAAGATTTCTGTCCATTTGTGGAAAATCCTTCACAACAGCCTTCCTGTTGATTCCAATATTCAGCGACTAGGTGTGCACCTTTGCTCTATTTGTTCCTGCTGTCAGGTCCACCGTGGGGAAACCATGAACCATCTATTTCTCCACAGTGAATTATCTTCACACATATGGTCATACTTCAATTCTATTGGACTGCAGTTGGAAGGAAATTCCATTATCTCACTCATCTCCAATGCTGCTAGTACTATTCAACCGAAATCAGCTTATGGCCACTTAATCCTAGCAGTCATTGGCTATGGCTGCTGGAGTATTTGGAGGGCTCGAAATTCTGTGAGGTATGAAGGCAGTACTCTGTACAAAAGCAGGGTACTTCACCAAATCCTAAGTCAAGTGAAAACCGCCTGTGCTAATGCCAATTTCAAGGAAGCTAATATTTGCAAACGGAAGATTCTTGATACCTTGGGTATTTCTACTCACCTTTCTAATGATGCTCAGCTGAAAATTGTAAAATGGATATGCCCCCCTTGGCCATCTCTCAAATTAAACTCTGATGGTGCTTGCAAACCCAATGGAAATTCAGGAGGTGGAGGTGTTATAAGAGACCATAGTGGTAATGTTTTGCTTGCCTATTCCCATTTCTATGGTCAGACCAACAGTCTTGTAGCAGAAACGAGAGCTCTGCTTGATGGTATCAAGTACCTCCACACTATCTCAAGCCAGCCAGCCCTTATTGAATGTGATTCACAAATCCTTGTTCGAGTAATTAAAAAGGAATACCAATGCCCTTGGTCTATTCTATCATATGTCAGAGTGATTTGGAGATCTATCTCACAGCATGACAAGATTGATCATATTTACAGAGAAGGCAATAAAGTAGCAGATTCATTGGCCTCTTTAGCTTGCTCATCAAAATGTAATATTTTTCTTTATTACAATGAGCTACCCTCAATTATAAAGGGAGAGGCTCGGTTGGATAAGTTGGATTTTCCCGGCATCAGATTGATGTAATCTCTATTCTTTTACTTTAGCAATAAAATTTACCTCCTAGTGGTCTGATGGTACCTCCCATCCGCCCCTAGGCAGGGCTTTTTGGAAAAAAAAAAAAAAAGGTCAATTACAATACGTTGCCAATAGAAAATTCTTTTAACAATGCAAAAACATATCATAACTTAGAGAAGTTGCAGAAAGGTTGACAGTTTAATAGTGAGATACGTTGCAAGACGTCGCTTGGTAAAGGCCCGTCTCCGGTAGATAATCGTATAAGAATACCCAATGTAAAAATTGATGGTTTACAAGATGTTTAGTTATATTTTTTTACCTCTTTCTTCTCTCAAAATAAAAATTAAGAATAGATAGCCTACTTAATCGCATTTAGTAAGCCTCTCTAATTTTTTAAGATAAACTTTTATCCCGTTGAGACTCCCCTCCAAAATAAAAACAAGTCTATGCGTGCTCTCTCTCTCTCTCTCTCTCTCTCTCTCTCTCTCTCTCTCTCTCTCTCTCTCTCTCTCTCTCCAGGCCCCTCCCCCTCCCGACGCTCTCTCCCGACGGCCCCTCCCTCTATCTCGACACGCTCCCTCCCTCTCCCTCTCTCTACTTGTGCTCCCTCCCCTCTCTTTCTCTCTCCCAGTGCACCCAGTCCCCCCTCCTGACGCTCCCTCCCTCTCCCCAACACTCTCCCACCGTGCTCCCAGTTCCTCCCTCCTCACCAAGCCTACCCAACCTTTTCATGGGCTGCACTACCTCTCGCCCCGAAGCCTCCCCTTCCTCCCCCACCGCCACCACCTTCGCCTCCTCTGCCCCACCTCCCCCTCCGGCCACCCCTCCCCTGCCCTCCCTAGGCCCCCCGAGGACCCGCAACCTGTCGCCGCATCCAAGGTGGTGGTCCATCACCACGTCGTCTCCCTCACCTCCACCACCTACGGCTACTCCCTCCTCCCCGTCCACCGCCCGACGTCCCCACCTGCGCCGCCCGCCGAGGGGGACCCCGTAGGGTCCCCTTCCTCGTCTCCGACCACCATCATCAATGCCTGGGAGCTCATGGACGGCCTCGACAACCACCACACGACAACCGCTTCAGGCTACATCGACGCCCCCGACAAGAAAGTTTCTGACGTGGGGAAATGATAGAGGCCCTACTATGCGGGTTGGCGGTGAAAGACGAACGAGTCCACGACAATCCTGTAGAACAAACGAGTTTACTTTAAATTTAAAAATTATGGTATTTTTTGCCAAACAGAGAGTGACTTATTTTCAGTAATTTTAAAAATTATGTTGAAAATTGATGTGTCATAATTTTTAAGATAGAACATTTTTTAAAATATATATATATTCCCAAACACCCTATTAAGAATCTCATTTTGCTACGAGAAAGTGCAGATGCTACAAGCTAAGTACAGAAAAGTGAAAAGTATCAATTGCCAAGTAAAAGCATCAATTAAACAAAACTTTCGACATTCATACGACCAAGATATAATCCACATCCTATTACACTCAACAGCGGCTGTTGAAAGCCTAATAGCTACTTAATTTGCAAAATGAAACAAGAAAACAAGTTGCCCTCGACTGAGTAACCACTTGCAATGACAGCGATACATATGGGGTTAAAAAAGTCAAAATTCTGACAAATTGTCTATATGTTAACGGGCAGTATTAGACGAGATAAATAATCTATACATGGTCACATCCGAGGGTTAACACATTGGAGTCCACATCCATGGCTCCCTAAGCTGTGAGATGGGTCGGACCATCACGGTCACTTCCTCAATCCAATGGGGAGTTTCATATATGTGCAAACTAAAGCTAAATAATCTAAAATTTACAACTAGTATGTACAACAGCTTTGCACGAATGAAATTGTCACAAAATAATAAGAGGAAAGTTACCGGAGGAGGAAGAGAAAATAAAAGGTACAGTTGACCCATTCATAGGTGATTATTGACTAAATTGGCTTAATTACAAGATGTCTTCGTCGGGATATTATATACGACCATGATCTGAAAATCCTAAAGTTAGCAAGTCTAAGAAAACATGTCATAGTATAGAACACAACCCAAATCAGAGACATCTCTCAATATGCAATCTACAAAGCATGGTAAACTATGAATTGCATGGTTTACAAGAACTACAATCCAAATATTCCATTAGCTTAATCGTGACCAGGCCGAATGTTTTTCTTTTTTGGTAACGAGGAACCTGGCGGAGTGGCAGGTCGAATGTTGAATATAAGTATTGTGAACTTGCCTGAATTCCCTTGCTACAATCACCCATGTTGACTAGAATATCTCAATAATGAAACTCGAATAACCAACAAAAATGTGAATCTTCTATTGCATAAGAGAAATCCAAGGCAATAATGACGACAATGCTTAGATAAGACTCTCATGCACTATTTATACTAACATCTGGAAGGACTAAATTTGTAATTATAACATATCATCACAATAATCACGAGAAGGAGATGGATCAGTTTTAGACGCAACTACTGATTCTCCTCCTACCAAATGCTTAAATCTCATCCTTGCCCAATTATGCAAAAGAATTCCCTAATTAGATGCTCCTCTCCCACAAAACTATGGATCCACCATAAACTCACAAACACTCTATTAGAAGACCAGGAAAAGAAAGAAAATAAAAATAAGAGATAATAGGGTAGAGGAGGGATAAAGAACAGGTGAGGGAGGACTTAAAATTTTCAATGAGAAAAGTTTCACTTTAACTGGACAAGAATTAAGTGGGGAGAATTCTCACATTGATGCTCCTGTCCCACAAAATTACGACTTCACCGAAGAAAGGCTTCACTCTAGTTGGATATAAGTTCAGGAGTAGGATTGATAGAAACTCCCCATCACCATTTTTCCTTGGTTCTATAAGTCCTAGACCTATCAGAATATCCAAGAAAATTTCCTTCATCACTTTTGGTTAAGTCATTTCTGTCCTACCCCTGTTAAGAAAATGATTTAATGTTTATAACCCTCAATTCTGTTGCTAATTGTTTTAGAATGCACCCATCTTGCATTTGTAATAGGGTTAAAACATTCATCAAAGTTTTTGTTCACAACCATGTCCAGGCTTATGAAAGTTAATTGTAAAAGGGCTTGGTTGGTTGGAGAATCCTTAGCTTGTATTGACCTTAAACATACCACCTAAATTGAAGCTAACTAGAGAATACGCCTCTAAAAATTAAATAATGATAATTTCAGAGCAATGACATTATCTTTAGAGAAATTGGATCCTACATCAATGAAATGCAGTAAATCAAGTCATGATGAAGAATGTTATCTCTATTCAAAAAGAAACAGAACGATAAGCTAAACTGAGTAACTGGAGACTCTGACGTCTAATCAACGTGTTTCCTTGTGTCAAAAGATGTATGTCATATCAAACTGTTTAATTTAAAAAAAAAAATATATTTGGGGCTGACTCTTTCCTTTACTTCAAACGGGTTATATTGTTTATTTTCAATACTTGCTTAATTTTCTCCCAAACTTGCTTAATGAACTTGATGAGTAAGATTAATAGACTTGGTTAAAATAAATGACTTTAATTAAATATTTTAATCCTATTATTTTTGCATAAACGATCTTTTTTTAACTTTTATTCTTCAAAATTAAGCTTATAAGCTTTAAACCGTCTAAAGATTTAATAACGGGGTATTTCAGACTTTTCCTAACTAAAGGATGTAATGCTTTAAAAATAATATCTCATCTTCTTTACCTTTTTAATGACCGGTGCGAAACATTCATTCTCATTTCTTTCTCATCTTTCTCTCACCGCACCGCTTCTCTCCGGAGCCCCTGTGCGCCGTATAATCGCGAGAGGTCGACACTTCACACCGTCGACCTCCGCAAGTGCTTCTTAGCACTCTGTTTCCTAACGGAATTTTTTGAACATCATCCGATTTCGCCGGATGGATATGCGTATATTTGGCATATTTATGAATTCCGCACTTTTTAAGTTTATCAGATGATTTAGGATTCGGGTACAGGACCTTTCCCCACCGACCGAAGTCGACGTTAATTTACATCGGACGAGTCCGAATACCCTTGATTAAACTGCTAAAGATCTTTTGTTACCCTCGACAAAAGAAAAGCCCTTTTAGTTTCCTTCGGAGCGAAAATTTGATTATGAACCTTTTTTGTTACCCTCTTATGCGGCCTCACCCTTTTATATTCGAAATGTCGTTTCGAATGACATGTAATTTTTACGATCCCGATGAATTCTTTTCAAAAAAAAAACTTTCAATTTATTTTTAAGGACACATATATGATTATGAAAGAACTTTAGGGAATACAATTCGTAAGGCTTGATCTTGAAAGAGGATATATATATTTATCTTTATTATTGTAACCCAAAGAGATTTCTTCATGACAAGAACAATTGTTGGAGATTTTCCCCATTTGATCTCTTAAATTTTCATGGCTTATGAACGTATATATGCCCAATTTTAATAACTTTCGGGTCAATGGTGTAATTTTACGCCAGGAGGGACCTCTGTATAATTTTCACGAGGACCATGACAATCAAAGTTTTCATGCTCACTTAATTTTACCACATTGTCATAGCATTTTTCATTACATAACATCATGAAACCCCTTTTACATACTAAAAGAGTATTTTCGTCAAGTACATATACATGAAGGGGTATTTATGTGAAATAAACAAAATCCATTGGATTATAGTGAGAGGGAAAGGGGCGCACCCTTCCTCTTACTTCTTCCTTTGACTTGGGCCTTAAAAAACTCTCCAAGTCTTGCTCTTTCTCTTCCTCTCTCAGTCTTATTCTCTTTTCTCTTCTTCTTGGAGTGGTCTCCCTTTTATAGTAGCTCCCACAAGTGGCGGAGGGGGTGGTGAAAACCCCTTGGAGGCTCCTCCGGTGGAATACCAAAAGCCAAGGTAACTTTTCATCTTCCTTCCTTCAGTTTTTTTTTACTGCTTCTCTTCTTTTTTTTTTGGAGGGCTTGCGGATTGAACGGAGAGGGGGAGAACCCCCCTCCGCTGCTGTGCAGGAAACCAGAGGGGGTTCCCCCTCCGGTACTAGGACCGGAGGGGGTCCCTCTAGTGGGTCGCAGCAGCGGGGGAGCCCCCCCCCTCCGGTACAGGGACCGGAGGGGGTCTCCCTCCGGGTCCGACAGCCGCGGGGGAGCCCCCCTCCGGTACAGTGACCGGAGGGGGTCTCCCTCCGAGTCCATCAGCCACCGGAGCCCCCCCTCCGGTACAGTAGCCGCGGGAGGAAAGGAGGGGGGGCCTCCGGTCCAAAGGTGCCAGAGGGGGTCCCTCCGGGCCCTCCTGTGCGCACGGTCAAGGGGAAAGAGGGAGGCGGAGAGGCTTAGCCTCGTGGCTATAAAAGGAACCCAACGGAGGGGTTAAAAAATTGATTCAGTCACCTCAGTACGGCCAAGTGTCTGCCACGGCTGAGTTTTTTTCTTGTGGTCCCGGAGCACCCCGGTTGACCATCCGGGTATCCGGAAAAATTATTTTGTGGATAATCTTTACACACGCTTTCAGGTCTAAAAATATATTTTTTGACAAGACTATAAATGCACAGTATGCGCATAAAAGTACAAGCATCCCTTCTATACATATACATATTTTTTTGGCGAGTTGTCGAAGGGATTTACGGCGGAGACAACTCTGCCATTTTAAGGCCGTTTAGCAACAACCTGTTTCATCTTTCTTATTTCTGAAACTATTTTCAAAAATATTTAAGTAACATTTTTGAGTTTCAACAAATACCCCCCACGGGTGGTCCGTCGAGGCCGGAGGCGGAGGCGGGTGACCCGTGCCGTCCCTCTCTCTTTCTTTCCCCCTCTTCTCTTTTTTTTCGTACTTCTATTTGATATTTCCATAGCAAACTGACATCATGCTATTTCTCGTCTCTGTTTTTTTTCTTACATGCTATTCAACATGCCTCGATCTAGAAGAGGTCAAGTTCGTGGGCCTCGGAGTAAGGATGGGCGTTCTGCCCCTATTGCTTCTTCGAGATTGATGCCGTCTTTGGGGTCGCCACGGGTTACAACAGACTCTATTTTCTCTTGACAAGGGGCTGAGTATTGTTGCTCCGAGCCCTTTACCCGAGGGGGATCCAGGCGATGGCATGGTTGATTTATCTTTGCTTTTCAGATATGGTGGCTGTATTCGTTATAAATATGAACGCCCCAAGGGTTATCCGAAGCACTACCCTTTGGATGAAGTTTTATTTCCCTTCATCCAGAACTTCATTCCTGAGGGGATGGATGATGGTGACAGTTCCTTGACCGCAGAGCGTGTTCAGCTCGAGAGAGCCATTCTTGTGGGTCGTGATAGCCTGCTTGGCTGTTGTGGAGTTTCTTTTCCCAGCTTCCCCATGGGCCTTGTTTGCCAGGTTCAGTTTCCTGCTGTGACTCAGCTAGGCTTTTTTAGTTCCGAGACTAGATGTCCAGTTCAGGATCGGGCCTTCTCAGCTGCTGCTTGGGATTTGGGTGGAAAACACCGGACAGTGTCAGATTCTTGTTCAGGCCTCTTCTTGGCTCCATCCGGCACTCGATTTGCTTCAGAGGGGTATGATAAACTTTGTCTTCTGGACAAAATTATGTGTGGTTCTGCGCCCAGTTGGTATGGTAGATGGGCGATTATTCCTTCCCACAGATTTTATTTGAGGGCCACAGAATGGCTCATGGGCATCCTTCATCATTACAGTCGGCTACTGGAGCTTGTGGGCATTCGTCACGCTGTGACTGCCGCCTTATATCGCTACCCTTGCTACAGCGGGCTTCTACAGGCATTGGCGAAGAGATTCAATCGCCGATTTAATACTTTTGCTACAGCAGAGGGTGAAACCGCTTTGGATTTATGGAGTTTTTACAAAATTTCGGGGCTTCCTATTTCGGGACGGCCCTATGAGGAGGTGTGCCTTGACGATCTCCACAGAAACTACTCCACGGGTACAGGTGAATATGGCCTCCCCCTGAGCTTCAGGTACTTGATGAAAGTTTGACGGGATCTGGCCCGCTTTGGTAAAAGGAAGGCACCCTCAGCTTCTGCCGGCGCCGTGCGAGTTAGTATGAATGCTTGGGTCCAATTTTTCTATAATGGACTATTCTGCTTTCATGAGCGATTTGCCGAGGATGACAGGCCTTTAAGTGAATATCATCAGCTGATTCTACCTTCACAGGAAAATAGACGCTATTTGTTCGCACCTGAAAATGAGGGGTGGAATCCCCGACGGCTGCCGGATCAGACCTATCTTGCAGCCTATCTTGTTTACTGGTTGGCTACTTTTGTTGTGTCATATGGCGAGGAGGGCCTGATACGGCCTGAGATTATTTACCCAGCGTGTCTGCTCGCGGATGGTCATAAATTGGCAATCGCCCCCGCTGCATTAGCAAATATTTATCATGGACTGGGGAACTTGACAGCACATAGCTCTCCCAGAGACAGAAGTGTTTACATGGCCACACATTATCTGAGTGCATGGGCCGGACTTTTGCTACCCTCATTATGCCAGAGTGTGCCAATTGAAAACCCTGTGGCGCCATTGATATTTCTTTTCCGAAATCGACCGGATCAACATCAGCATGAGCATTTATTAGCAGCACGGAGGATGCTTTCCTTTGTGCCTGTGCAGGGGAATGAGGGTCTTCAATTTGCTTGTGGCTCTTGTGACTTCCGACCATTTGCTGTTGAAGGTCGGGACAGGGTATCTTACGGCCTTCCTTATCATCAATCCACTAGCTCGACTTTTTATGAAAACTGGCTATATTGTATTAGGCCAAGCATGCTTGTATTTAGGAAGGGCAGCAAGACTATTCTAGAGCCATACTTTCCTTACCGTTTTTCACGGAATTTTGGCTATGACTAGTCAGTGCCTCCAAATGCAGACTTTGGCATAGATTGCAGACTTTGCAGGGGCCATGACACCCACCTTGTTGTAGGGAGTTGGTGGGATTATTTTTTCCGAGATGGTGCTGCTGAGCAGTGTCCCCTCCCCGAGGCAAGGCGAGTTGGCCGGATTGACATCTATTATGCACGCTGGTGGTTTAAGTACAGCAATGTTTTCCGACAACTCCCACAAAAGATAAGGGAAGCTGAAGAGGCTCGACTGGACAGTACTGATCTACCGCCATTGATTGTGGAAAACTCAGTGCTTCATACCCAATTTTCAAAAATTGCAAAGGCGGTGAGGGACTTTCGCCTGCAGTGGGAGGCTCAGAACGGGGCCATTACCGTAGACCGTAGACCATATGCGGGGATAATTAAACCCTTGAGGCGCCCGCCAGCTACTACTTCGGGGTAAGGTGAGGCCTTGGCAGATCAGCGAATGTATTTTTGGTGGGCACACTTCTTGTCGGATTGTGGTTATCCTCAGACTGCACCAATGGATACTCCTCTTCATCCTGAAGGCTTTACCAATGACTTGTGGCCGAAGTGGGAGAGACACTTGATCGGGTCTATCACCTGCATCGTGCCCTTTCAGTATGCCACCCTTGTTGAAAATGGCACTACCCTCGGCGATCTCTGGGAAGGCATATCCAAGGCTGGGAAGGTGGTAGGTTTACGACCCGAGCAAGTGATGCTGCAGCCTTCCTTTTCGCTAGCCCCGAATGGTATGTGGTTCAATCCTTTTTACTTTTTTACCTATCTGTGTACATGCCATTTACCTCTCTCTTACATGTTGCTTCTTTTTTATTTCACAGAGAGCTATATAGCTGCCAAAGATATGCCACATAAAGGGAAAGAAAGTTTCAAACCCCCAGAAGCGGGCCCGTCTTAGTGAAAACGAGGGCGGCCACACTCGTGCTTGCCGCGCCCGCTCTAGAGGGGGAGCTTCAGAGGAGTGGTCGGGTAATATCCCTCTTTTGTTTCTCCTTCTCTCCTCGGAGATGTGTCACTTATATATTTTTTTGCCTCCCCTTTTTTTACCCCAGGCCCCTCAGGTGCCAGGGAGGAGGGTGATATTCCGGCTACAAATATTCTCCTTTCGCCAGGGCTAGAGGATACCGGGGAAGATGGGGAGCTCCAGGATGATGATTACAACCCCGTATAGGGCGCCTCACCCCCTTTCTCCCACGGAGGGCTCGACGACAGCATACCTATAGGTAGGGTGCTTCTCCCAACTATGATGAGTAATAAAGCAATAATCTTATTCCCTTGCTAAAGATGTTCTCCCCTTCTTTTCTTTTCTTTCCAGAGGAAAATTTTGAGGAAGGATGTGCCAACATTCCTTCCGCACGGGAGCCAGGTCCAAGCACAGGTCCAGCCTCCTTTAGTAGAATCTTCTTAATTTCCATATCTGATCCTTTTTATTGATAAAGAGAGAACTTTCACTTAGCAGTGATCATTTCATGTTTCTTAGCTGAGGATTCAGTGATCTCTATGCAAGAATTTACTGCCCTCTTGGATTCCAGCCTGAATGCAGATCTACCGGAGTTTTCTATAAGCCTGAGTACTGATCGGGGTCTGGTGACCAAATATTCTCAAGAGCTGTTAGCCGAAATACGCAGGGAAAAGACTCCAATCCCTGAGGCCGGAGTATTGGATGAAGCTATCCATGATGTTGGTATGTACTTCTGGTTTTAGCCCCCCGAGTTATTTTGCCCTGCTGAGATGATCGCACGAATCTCATCGCCTTCTTGCTTTATGCAGCGAATGATCCCTTTGCCTTAAGCCGCCTGGATACTTTGGAGAAAAACAGAGGACATACCTCTCCCCCATATCCAATTGAAGGCGCCTCCCAAGCTGGTGTTGGGGCTGATGGAAATCAAAGCCTCGAGATGAGAGGTGATGGCCTTTTGGAAGAGACCCCAGCCCCATCCCCAAAGGGGAGGGGTTTCGGAAAAGACATGACCGCTTCTCCTTCAGCTTCAAGATCTACCATGCCGCTTTCTGATGGGGAGGAAGACGTCGGGTTACAAGGTCATCATGCTCTTTACCTTTCTCTGCTTGTTCTTTTAGCAGCTTCTATTGTGTTGGATTGATAATTTCTTTTTTTTTAAGAGAAACTTGTCGACGTACATATGTCTCGCGGTGTCCCAGCAGTGGAGGAGTCTACCTCTTATCCGCCTGATGCGGATAAGAATGATGAACTAGTTAAGGATTAAAGGGGCCCACCCTCTTTTGCATGCGCCCTTTTCATATCGACGCCTATTAAGGCATTTACATGTACTTGCCTGATCATATCCTTGTGCTCACTTCAGATACCGATAGGCTTGACACAAAGGATCCGCCGACCTATTCAGCCCTTGATGGAGGCGTTATAGGAGGGGATGACCCTGCTCGTATCCCGGAAGACCAAATGACAAAGGTTTCCCTTTCACGAGGTGAGGCTAAGATACTTTTGACTTCTAGAAAAGGATCTACAGACGCCTTTGTTGTGAATAAAATTTTGACTTATGTGCCCTTCCCCCTTTTTTTGTTGTAGCCCCAGAGGGAGACGCTCCTCCTATCCCCGGGAGCAATGGAGGAGACTTGCTGTTGGGACTTGACTTTCCATCTCATGAGATTGACTGACCTGATGGTCCTCAGCCTAAGGCTTTTGTGGGGGCTGAAATGATGGTGGTGGCACTCATGAGTGGAACTCGAGCCTTATTTCAAGGGGGGAGCCTCCCTCCCATGGAGACTGTGCGAGACACTCTTCGTACCGGCACACGGGGCTATCATGCATTGGGGTTGCCCAGAGAACCTGGATGGCAGCTGTGGATGATATTTGGGCAGAATTTCAACGCCTGCACACGGCCTCGTTGTGGGAGACTCACATGCTGAAAATACAAGAGTTAGAAACTGAAGCTTGCATTATATCCAGCGAGATGGAGAAGTTGCATTCCCAGGCTGAACAAATCCGGGAGCGTCGAACTACTCTTGAGGCAGCGGCATCTGAGAACAAGAGTCAGGCTACCTCACTCCGGGAGACAGTGAGTAGCATTTTACAGCGGATTGAAGAGCTAGAGGCGGCAACAGAATCTAATTCCGAAATGGCTCGAAAGCTGCAGGCTGAAGAGGACTCCCTTGTATCTGAATGCCAAGCGATGCAGGAAACGATTGCAGCGAAGCAGAACACCATTGGGGACTTACTGAAAAAGAGACCCCCTGGTGTTTGAGATTGCCTTTTCCCATTGCACTTCTTCTCACTCTTTCCTTTTTAGATCTTTTGCTTATGTAGTTACTCCGAGGGTCTGTCTCGGACTTCCATTTTGCAAAAGAATAAAAACAAGACTTCAGGATCAAAGACTTCAATGAGACATTATCATCATACCCCTTTTTCTTTCTCTTCTCTTTCTTTTTTTTTCTTTTTTTGTTTACTAGTCGTAGTGCCCTCTCGGGTTTTCACCATGACCAACCCCCTTTAACTTTTTCCAGCGCGCCCTTTCGGATTTTCGTGCTGAGGGGTTACCCATTTTTGACTGAGACGCCCTTTCGAATTTTCACCTCAACTGAGATTGCATTTTCCCATTGCACTTCTTCTCACTCTTTCCTTTTTAGATCTTTTGCTTATGTAGTTACTCCGATGGTCTGTCTCGGACTTCCATTTTGCAAATGAATAAAAACATGACTTCAGGATCAAAGACTTCAATGAGACATTATCATCATACCCCTTTTTCTTTCTCTTCTCTTTCTTTTTTTTTCTTTTTTTGTTTACTAGTCGTAGTGCCCTCTCGGGTTTTCACCATGACCAGCCCCCTTTAACTTTTTCCAGCACGCCCTTTCGGGTTTTCGTGCTGAGAGGTTACCCATTTTTGCCTGAGACGCCCTTTCGGGTTTTCACCTCAGCCGGGTTTTGACCTTTTTGCCCTCGAGCAGCCAGAAGTCCGACTACTCAAATCCGTCGGGGCACCTCTATTTTAAGCCCCCCATTCTTTCTCTTTTTTTTCTTTTCTTTTTTTTTTCTCTTTTTGTCTTTTCCAAATAAGGAGATTGAAAGCCTGGAGAACTTAGACTTTAAGGCTGACCACGGGAATTGGAAAACCAATTGGGGATTTAGCATTGAGGGGATGCCCAAGAGATTTGATAATCAAAACTTGGAATTTGGGATTTTGGGAGGCAACCAATGAAATTGGAAAGCCGAACTTGGAATTTGGGATTTTGGGGCCGACCAATGAAATTGGAAAGCCGAACTTGAAATTTGGGATTTTGGGTGGCTGACCAATGAAATTGGAAAGCCAAACTTGGAATTTGAGATTTTGGGTGGCTGACCAATGAAATTGGAAAGTTAGATTTTGGGTGGCTGACCAATGAAATTGGAAAGCCAAACTTAGAATTTGGGATTTTGGGGGGCCGACCAATGAAATTGGAAAGTCAAACTTGGAATTTGGGATTTTGGGCGGCTGACCAATGAAATTGGAAAGTCGAACTTGGAATTTGGGATTTTGGGTGGCTGACCAATGAAATTAGAAAGCCGAACTTGGAATTTGGGATTTAAAGGCCGACCAACTATGCTGGCAAGCCAAAACTTGAAATTTGAGATTTGGCACGGTGGTACATGAACGAGAACTGTTCAAAGCATCTGTGACTTTTTGGGTTTTTCTTGGTTGGGAACTCCTCCATCTTTCCTTACTCTCCTGCTGAGGAGGGTAAGTCTTGTGCAGTTTGTTGCTGAAATTCATGCTCGGGAGCATAGTATAATTTCAAGTGTTTTCCATTTAATGGTGGAAAGGGGTTCTCCCCTTTATGGTCGACGACCTTATAAGCGCCTCGTTCATAGACTTTGGAGACGATATATGTCCCTCGCCAATTTGGTTGTAATTTGCCGCTGGATCTTCCAGCCATGACCTCCCTTTCTTTGATCATAACAAGGTCCCCTTTCTTGAATGCCCTTTGCTTCACAAGTTTATCATAAGCCCGGGTCATTCGAGCCTGGTAGGTCTGCAAGTGTTTGTAAGCCCCTAATCTCTTGCCTTCTAAGTCAGAGAGTTCTTCAAGTCTTCTTTGTATTTCATCTCGTTCTTGGGTTTGGAGCCCATTATGTAGGGCTACCCGATAAGAAGACATCTCAACTTCAATCGGTACAACGGCCTCTGCCCCGTATACGAGAGAGAATGGAGAACAACCGGTGGGGGTTTTATAAACTGTTCGGTATGCCCAAAGGGCTTCATGTATCTTCTCCCCCCAGTCCTTCGTGTGGCTACCAACAATTTTAGCTAATAATTTGCACAGGGTCTTGTTAAAGGCTTCGGCCAAGCCGTTTGCTTGAGGATTGTAGACCGTGGAGGCTCTCCAATCAATATGGAATTTTGCCGCCAATTGGTAAATGGTCTTATTTTTGAATGACGTGCCATTGTCTGACATGATTCGACAGGGAGTGCCAAATCGGTATATAATATGGTGCTTGACGAATTGAGCGACGGCTTCCCCTATGACTTCCCGCAAGGGTACGGCCTCAGCCCACCGAGAAAAGTAGTCTGTTGCAGCCAGAATGTCCTTGTGACCTTTTGTAGATGGTGGGAAGGATCCCACAATGTCCATTCCCCATTCAGCGAAGGGCCAGGTAGGGGCTGTGGGATGTAGCATATTAGGAGGCCTCCTAGGCACAGGACCAAAGGCCTGGCATTGGTGACACGTACGGGCGTAGCGACTACAATCCGCGTACATAGTGGGCCAGTAAAAGCCTTTCAATTTTATATTGATCTTCATCTTATCTCCAGCTTGATGGGCGCCGCAGAGCCCTGAATGGACCTCGCGCATTATTATCTTGGCCTCTTTAGACGAAAGGCAGCGAAGGAGGACGGACTTGTCTTTTTCATGGACAAGCCTATAAAGTTGGTCGCCTATCAATTAGTAGGATGCCGCTCTTCGCAACAGCTGAACCCTCTGAGCCCGATCTGCGGGGAGGCGACCACATTTTATATCGATAATCGGCTGACGCCAATCCAGTTCTTCTTCTCGAGCAGGGTCATTTTCCTCAATCACATGTATCTCCGGGGTGGAGGAATTAATGTCTTCATCGAGGACACTTGGCATTAATTTCCGATGTCTAACATTTATGTCTATTTGGCCTTCAGGTGGGAGTTTTATGGCTGGCGCTAATTTTGCCAGGGCGTCAGCCTGCGAATTTCTTCCTCTAGGAACATGTCCAATCTCAAACAAGTAGAATTTTCCTTTCAACCTCATTACCATATCATGGTAAGGTAGTAGCTCTCTCTTTCGGACTTCATAGTCACCCAATACTTGTCGTACGACGAACTGTGAGTCACCATAGACCTTAATGCATTTGACTTCCATTTCTAAAGCAAGCCGAAGCCTTATGATTAGCGCCTCATATTCTGCTTCATTATTTGTCAAAAGTTTCATGAGGGCACATGAATTATGAAGAATCCCTCCTTGAGGAGTGACTAAGACAATGCCAGCTCCTAAAGCGAGGGTAGTTACCCCATCAGTCTTCTTAATTGTCCGGGAGGCACCATCAAAATAGAGTTCCCAGCACGGCATATCAATGACCAGAGATTGCTCCATCTTTTGCATTGAACTGCCCTCGGTCTATTTTTCTACTCCTGATTGGGATAGAAGTGTCTCTTCATCGGGCAATTCAGTGTTAAGTGGAGAATCGGCCAGAACAGGATGTGCCGCCAGGAACTCCGCCATTCATTGTCCTTTGATTGCTTTCTGGGGGACAAAAGTTATGTCGAACTCCATAAGGAGTAATATCCATTTTCCCAATCGTCCTGACAGCACTGGTTGCTTAAGAAGGAACTTGAGCGGGTCCTTCTTTGAAATTAATTCCACCTGGTGGTACAGGAGGTAATGCCTTGACTTTTTAATGGCAAATACCAGTGCCAGACATACTTTCTCCATTGGAGAATAACGATGTTCGGGGCCAACTAGTTTTCTGCTCAAGTAATACAATGGTTGTTCTTTGCCTTCTTCATTTACTTGTGCGTGCAATGCTCCCAATGAGGCGTCCATGGCAGCAATATAAAGAATGAGGGGCTTTCCCTTGACGGGTGCTCCGAGCACTGGGGGTGTAAGGAGGTATTCTTTGATCTTCTCAAATACTTGCTGGCATTCCTGATCCCATATAAATGGGGCACCCTTTTTCATCAATTTGCCAAATGACGCACATCTCCCAGAGAGGTTGGATATAAAACACCTGATGTAGGCTAACCTTCCCTGAAGTGACCGAAGTTCTTTAATATTCTTAGGAGGGGGCAATTCCCGGATTGCTTTAATTTTATCAGGATCAATTTCTATCCCCCGGTATCTGACAACAAAGTCGAGGAACTTGCCACTTGAAACCCCGAATGCGCATTTCATGGGATTCATCTTGAGTTTGTATTGGCAGTCTGTCAAAAACCCGGCGTAAATCATCCAAGTGATCTTCGCGCTTGCGGATTTTTACGACGAGGTCGTCAACATAGCACTCGACCAGGTCGTGTAGCATTTCATCAAAAATCTTTGTCATAGCCCTTTGATAGGTGGCCCCGGCATTCTTCAACCCGAAGGGCATTCTTTTGTAGTTGAAAATTCTTTTTGGGGACCGGAATGCCGTATGACCTTTATCTTTGACCGCCATACGTATTTGATTGTAGCCGGAGGATCCGTCCATGAAGGACAGAGCTTCATGTCCCGTGGTCATGTCTACCATGGTTTCTGTAATTGGAACAGGGAAATCATCTTTTGGGCAAGCCTTATTCGGGTCTCTGAAATCAATGCAAACTCGGACTTGGCCGTTTTTCTTTTTTACCGGGACTATGTTGGCGAGCCAAATTGGGTAGAGACAGGGCTCTATAAAGTCCACTTCGAGGAGTTTGTCCACTTCAGCGTTCACTTTTAACTCCAGCTCGTGGCGCATGCGTCTCTGAGCTTGCTTGACCGGTTTAGCAGTGGACAGTATGGCTAGTTCATGTTCAGCCACCGAGGGCTCCAGCTCGGGCATCTCTTTGTAAGTCCAAGCAAAACAATCTTTGTACCCGAATAGGAATTGTTTGTAAGCTTGTCTTTCTGACTCTGTGAGAAGGGCGCTAATGAAGATTGGCTGGGGTTCATTAGTATCCCCGAGGTTAAGTTCAATTAACTCATCAACCGTCGCTTGCCCACCATCTTCAAGTTCCTGCGGGGCGGGTTGTAGGTCTATGAAGCTTTCATCCTCTTCTGCCAGGATGGCATAAACATCGTAGCCACTTGAGTCACTGATTCCAGTAACTTGAGGTCTTATAGAGCTTTCGTCATGGTCATGCACTTGTTGCTCATTTGTAGATTGGGGACTCTGAGGGGAAGGCAACAACCCGATAGTGTTGATAGAATAGTGAATCTTAAGGTTGGGCTTCCAACACGGAGGGTTGCTCTTGGCTTCACTTGCAATAAACTTGGGAAATGTAGATGCAGCTTCAATGAGGACCTTTTTGTTGGAAGGCCTAGACTGATCCCATGAATGTGGCTGTGGGGGATAAACCTGATGTTGTTTTATCTGGATAACTCCCTGTTGTATTAAATCCTCAAGTTGATCCTTGAGGACATAACAGTCTTCTGTACCATGTCCTGCCATTCGATGGAATCGACAGAAGCTGGAGCTCTTCGCTTCACTGGCTCTAGACGGCCTGCGAACCGAAGGGAGCTGGATAAGACCCCGAGCCAGACAAAAGTCAAGCAACGACTCAGTATGAGCCTTGACAAATGAGTATGGAGTTTCCATCTGCTGCGTCAAACTCATCACCGGCGTTGTGCCTTTGGATTCCGCAGGTGGTTGGTTGGCTCTGGTTCCCTGAGACCAGGTCTCATTTATTGGGCGCTGGGAATAAGTGTGGACTTTTGAAGGAAAAGTGAGATGTCTAAATAGAACATCCCGTTCACGTAACAACTCTTGTACAAAAGCTTTTAACGCCTGGTTCTCCCGTCTCAACAACTTAATTGCATCGGCAGGGTCCCCTTCCTGTTTAGTGACAGGAACATTAGCGTCATTCAGTATGGGGCGTTCTGCTTCTGTGATGTCTAGCCCGGCTAACTGACTCAGGGCTTCGAGTCTAGCTTCCCCGAGCAATTGACAGGCGGGTTATAAGACAATTACCTCCTCATTACCAAGGCCATTGTTCAAGCCATCGACCTCTGGAACTTTCGGTCTAAGGTCTCCTTGTTTTTCAACTACGCAGAGGACATCCCCTTGTGTGGAGTTGAACTTGTCGGAAGTGGGTGGCGCCCCTATTGTATTTACAGCATGAAAGACTTGAAAGTCTGGCTCGGGGTCATAGCCCAGGCCTCTTCGGTCGTTCTTGGAGAAGGGGGGTTGCCCCCTGACTTGCGGAGGGCACCAGGGCACCACAGCTGTTGAAAGTAACTTCTGCGGGAGGCTTTCTGCATTTGCGGAATCTTTTGCTTGTGACAAAGGAGGGGGGGCCTCCGGTCCAATAGCCACCGAAGGGGGTTCCCCCTCCGGTCCAAAGGTACCGGAGGGGGTCCCTTCGGGCCCTCCTGTGCGCACAGTCAAGGGGAAAGAGGGAGGCGGAGAGGCTTAGCCTCGTGGCTATAAAAGGAACCCAACGGAGGGGTTAAAAAATTGATTCTGTCACCTCAGTACGGCCAAGTGTCTGCCACGGCTGAGTTTTTTTCTTGTGGTCCCGGAGCACCCCGGTTGACCATCCGAGTATCCAGAAAAATTATTTTGTGGATAATCTTCACACACGCTTTCAGGTCTAAAAATATATTTTTTGACAAGACTATAAATGCACAGTATGCGCATAAAAGTACAAACATTCCTTCTATACATATACATATTTTTTTGCCGGGTTGTCAAAGGGATTTACGACGGATACAACTCTGTCATTTTAAGGCCGTTTAGCAACAACCTGTTTCATCTTTCTTATTTCTGAAACTATTCTCAAAAATATTTAAGTAACATTTTTGAGTTTCAACACACTCCCATCAGCTCCGAAGCCAGCTCAAGTCTTCCAGCATCCTCCTTCTCTTCCAACCCTAGCTCTCGTTTTCCTCTCCTCTCTCCGCTCCAGCGATGACTCCGTCGGTCACCCGCGGAAAGGGCAAAGCTGCGGCACCAGAGAAGCAAGTTCCCATCCCAGCTGACACAAGGATTGAACCTCGCTCAAAGAACGCTCATGACCGACCAGCCGCAACTGGGAAGAGGAAAGAGGCACTGTCAAAGGCCTCAATCAGCGAGAAAGGGAAAACCGCAGAACAGCCAACAAAGAAAAAGAAGCTGTCTGCAGCCGCAACTGGAAGGGAAGAAGACAGTGACCCAACGAGGATTTTATTTCCTAGGTTTATGGATTTTGACGATTACAAGATGCTTGATACATTTCCTGAGTTACTACCTCTATTTGAATTTCAAGGATGGAAAAAGTTCCTGACGAGACAGAGTCTATTACCCATTTTTAGTTCATCAGTTCTATAAAAATCTATTCTATGACCAGAACAAAGAGGATCTTTGGACAGAGGTGAAGGGAGTGATAATTAAGTTGCAACCAAAGCTTCTACACAAAGCTTTGCGTATCCCCTTGGATGGGTTGTTCGAATCTGAATTTTAGTTTGATCTGTCAGTTGCTTACACAATTTTGACTGGCAAGTCCAGTAACCCAGAGGATGACACACAGCTTCATGTCACTAATTTTAACACTAACAGGTTTCCTCCATTACAACGACTCTTGCACCACATTTTCACTACTATCATTACTCCTCAAGGTGGTGGCAGAAGTCGATTAACTGAAACACAAAGATTCATTTTCTACCGTATGTTCAGCAACTTGAAAGTCTGCCTCCCAGAGATAATATTGCAGATAATGGGTAGTTGCACCGGACAGAGAAGAAACCTGCCTTATGCTGCACACCTGACAGCCATTTTTCAAAAAGTTGGAATCCCCTTGGAGAATGAGAAGATGAAAGAAATTCCACAAAGCAATGTCTACTGTTTGTGATTTATTGAAACATTCATGAAATTCAAGAAAGAAGGGGAAAAAGTAGTAAGAGATCTGCCTGGTCATCAACCTGAGGAGCCACCAGCTGCACCTGAACAACAAGCAGCACCTGAGCAGCAAGAACAGCCAGCACAAGATGAGCCACCAGCACAGCAAGATGAACAATTTCACAAGGATACACAGTTTGAGCAAGATCAGCAGCAACAGCCAGTGCATGTGCCACAGGACACTTATTTTGGTTCAATCATGCCATTTGGGATTCTTCACCCTCAATCTCCTCAAGATGAGCCTAGAATCTATACTGAATCTGATGCTCCTGAGTTCCAGGCTGCAGCTTCTACATCAAGAGGAACAAGGTATGAGGCACAAGAAGGCCCAATAGGTATCCATCCCACATTGATCAGATTCTTGACAGTTCAGTTTGCAAACATCAACTCCTCCATTATGCAGCTGAATATGAATGTTGAGAAGCTAGAAGTGAGACTTGCTCATGTTGAGCAACTCTCAAATAGCCGCTGGAAAAATTTGTCAGAGACAAGTTCAAATCTGATGCACAATCGAATGCCTTCATGACCTCACTGATGCATGTTTGTGAGAAAGCAGGAACTGTGATGAAAAGGCTGAAAGAAGTACACACTGAAACACAAGAGAAAACTACACAGATGTTGATTCATGCTTATGATATTTGAGAGGAGCAGAATAGGTTGTCTCTCAAATATGCCACCCTCATTGATACATCCAAAAGGATTGAAGAAAAGGTGCCTGCTGATTCTGCAAAAATCATTGATGCCACAACCAGTCTTGAAGCAACAGTTCATGCTACCTCTGCAAAGGTCATTGATGCCTCCATCAGACTTAAAGGAAAAGTTAATGCTGACTCTACCAAGATCATCGATGCCTCTGCCAAACTTGAAGAAAGAGTTAATGCTAGCACTGCACAGATGATTAATATCTCTGCCAGAATTGAAGAGAGAGTGGATGTTATGTACAACAAACTGGATATGGTGAGAGATGAAATACTTGAGATGATTCGTCTGCACAAAGCACAATTTCCAGCTAACCTTGAAGACACAGGTGAGGCATGGTACCCTCGTCCATCCGAAGCCACCTCATCCTATGTACCAGAAAAAGCCTCCCAACAGAAGGCCCAAACAGAATACATTTGTGAGATGTTACACAATTGGCTGGATGATATCAATGAAAACATCAAGTCTCTCCATCGATTTGTGACACAAAAAGACGAGCAGCTAACTCAGAAGGTGGACTCCCTGGCAGCAACAGTCCTTCAATTATAGCAACAAGTTTCTGATGCTCAGGCATTTCAATTTCCTGGAAGCTCCAGTTCCATGCCTCCTCCACAACATCCATCTGGTTCACCCCCTCCTTGCTGATGACAAAGGGGGAGAGACTGCTGCGAGATCATTTGGCATTGACATTAGATAGTTCATTTTAGAGTTAGAGGTCATCTAGAGTTCATGCATTACATGCACACTTGTACACACTTGAATGATTTCAGTATGAAACTCCTTTTGTTGTGTATGATTTCAGTATGAAACTCTTTTGTTGTGTGAAACTCTCTTGATGTGTATGAAGATAGTTTCTTCTTGAATGGCAAAACTCCTATCATTTTTTTGTCTGCAATAATGAATGTCATGTGAATGATTTTGTAATAATGACTCATGGTTGTCATCATCAAAAAGGGGGAGAATGTTGTGTCCCCATATTTTGATGATAACAAACCATGAAATCATTATTGCAAGTCTAAGTCTAAGTCTCTGTTATTTTTCTAATCAAAATGTCAAAGTGTTCATAAGACAAGTTTAGCACGTTCAAAGTGTCGACCTCACCTATCAGGAGCGTCGACACTACAAGAACAAACGAAGGATTTTCACATTTCTGTTTGGGTTCTGAAGTGCTCAGTGCGTCGACACTACTCACAGGAAGTGTCGACACTTCATTTCAGTGCAACAGCCAAGCATCTCTGCCTGGCGCTCATGTCTCGACACCACCAGGGCCATGTGCCGACACTGCGGTTTAAGCCGCATGCGTTCGTGGCACCCGTGTAGACCTATTGGCTCAGGAGTGTCGACACCATCAACTTTGCCCAGAACGGATCTGAGTTCGATAGCAGTCCGTTTCCAAGATCCGCACTCAATCGTTGGGATCCGTTCGTACACGAAAATGCTTCTGGAAGGTTGCTTTTTTCAGAGGAAATGATTGGCAGACAAAGGTATCTTCCAGAGGTGGGGCCCACTGCAGATTTTGTTCCCTTATCTGCTCACGCTCCTGGCGCGCTCGATAGAAAACGACAAGGTAGAAGGAATCAAATAGAGAATGGGAGAGAGCGACGTCCAGCAAAGCTATACGTGCGGAAGAAAGCTTGGAGAAGAAGCATTCGTAGCTCCCCCTCCTCTGTAGAAGCTGAAGAACTGGTGAAGAGAACAGGCTGCAGCTTGGAAGAGTTCGTGAGGGAGATCTCGTCATCCCTTCCCACCGGCGTGAAGGCATCAGGGTGGACTCTTCTCCATCATATTCTGGAGCCCAGACTGCAAAGAACATTGCGCCCCAGTCGTCTGTGCAGCAGCTGGGAAGTTCCTCCAGCGTTTTCTCTTGAGTCCGTGGTGAAGAGGCCAAGAGATTAGAAGCCGCTCCAAAGCTTCTTCCAGTTTGCAGACATGACTTTTTCTTCTATCAACTCTCATTGTTATATCCTGTGTGTCAGATTTGTTTCTCTTTTGTTTACTTTCTTAAACTCATACATTCGCATTGGTCCCTACCTGCGCGTAGGAAGATAGACTGAGAGAAGCTCAATTATGTGGTTTTGGGTTGTGTAAGCCCGCAAGCGGTTGGACAGCGTTTGGAGAGAGTTTTTATCTCTGTGAGAAGCTGTGAATCAGCGGATAGTGCCTTGGCACTAGTGAAGCCTCACTCAGTTGAGTGAAGGGTGGACGTAGGTCTCTAGATAGAGACCGAACCACCTTAAAATCTTCTGTCTCTGTGACTTGTGTGTTTACTCGATTTGACGCTAGATGCTTGTTTAGGAGCGCAGGTTCTTCCTCACTCTTGCATTTAGCTAAATAGACGTTGGTTATCCTTCCTTTATTGCTACATAATTTTTATCTTTAGATCGTTCTCGAAAGAAGGGGCTGATCTATTCACCCCTCCCCTCTAGTTCCACCTATCACTATCTATCACTTGTCTTCAATTACTTGTACGGTGTCTCAGTTTCCGCCTAGGGCGATTAGGGAGACATCGGAGGCGCGGACTAAGTCGTCAGTAAACGCATTCAAC
The DNA here is from genome assembly GCA_022559845.1 of Amorphophallus konjac. Classification (NCBI taxonomy): domain Eukaryota; kingdom Viridiplantae; phylum Streptophyta; class Magnoliopsida; order Alismatales; family Araceae; genus Amorphophallus; species Amorphophallus konjac. The sequence goes on along the minus strand of JAHNEJ010003341.1, from coordinate 52,443 downwards.
CTTGCTTCTAGTGGACAGGTTCTCCCGTCACGCGACACGTCACTCGTGACTCGAGATTTAGTTTCTCGTCTGCGATGACGTGGTTCTTCGGGTGGTTCTGTATGTCATTCCGACACCGAGGTCTGGGGTTTCCGGTAGGGTTTTACCGAGGTCTTATCCGTAGACAGTGTAGGGTTCACGACGGCGAGGTCGTGCATGTACCCTTGGACCGCGTGGTCTTAGGTTGGGCCTCCGCCTGTGATGGCAGGCCTTCACGACAGAGATGTCGTGGTTTTCCCTTCCTGGTAGCGTAGCCAGGGTTTTTCATTGGTTCGGCGGTTCCCGACTGTGAGATCGGGGTTTACTTTTCGTCGTCGTTAGGAGTAGCTTAGAGAGTCGTGATTAGGCTACCGTTGTTACTGTTCTTGTCACAGCTGTTCCTTCCGCCGTTACTATTACCGTTGCTACTCATGTTGTTGTTGTTATTGTTGCTGTTATTATTGCTGTTACCGTCGTCGTTTTGTGGTGGGGATCTGCGGGACCCCTACTCAGTCAATGAAATGAGGCTCACCCCTTTCTTTTCAAGTGTTACGATTCCTCCTCGAGATTCGGAGATGCAGCGCAGCGGTTCGTAGTTGTCAGCTTGCCAGTGTCGGGGGCGTACCCGACGATAGAGTATGTTTCTTTCCCTGTAAACTGTACTTTATTAGACTGAACTCTGTAGTTAATTTATTAATTAAAAATATAATTTATTTTATGTTATTTAAATAGTTAATTCAATAGTTATTTTCTACATTATTTTAAATTTTAATGTACCACCACACACCTAAATAACCCTTCCGAGTCTTCCGACTCGTGGGTGCCGGGCCAGGATTCGAATGGTATCGGGTAATTCCCGATATCCGGATCTTAGGTTGTTACAACTGTAGCAACAATGTAGAAATTAACTTAAGGATGATTAACTATTAGCCCTAATCTAATCCTGATTAAGTCTAAAACGTCACCACATACGTCAGAATTCACTGCGCCAAATTGGAATGGGTTGGTGAAATAGGACTTGGGCGGATGAAATAGGAATATTGGATTAAATCTCTTATAATTTAATTGAGGGATTTGACCTATAAATAGGACTGGATGCTGCCCTACTCGAAGCATAAATTTATTGGAAAAATTGTTGGACGCGAAGAAGAGGAAAATTCGAAGTTAGAGGAGTGTTGCTCGTTCTTCTACTTTTTCCTTTTCGATCCTCAAATAGGTAGATTTTCTCTCAGGTAAAACTTAACTAGATGTTCATATACGTTCCTTTGCATGTGCACTTCGGTTCTATGCAAGTTTTGTGCATCGTGATCTTGTAATTGAACCCAATTTTAGATTTTTAAGTCGAGATATCAAGTTTTCACCGTTTTTGGTTCGGACTGAGAACGTGCTCTTCACAGAGACCGCGTTCAGAACATGACACCCCGACCGACCGCGACCCAATTCAGACACCCCCAGAGGACCTAGCAGACTGAACTGAACGCGGTCACCCTCTGGACCGCGACCACGGTGCGGCCTTTAAGGCAACCGCGAACTAGACAACTCCTTAAAACCCTCGTTTGACGTGCAGACTGGAACCCCTTGAACGTGGCTCCCTAAGAGACCGTGATCAGAAGGCGGTCCTCATGGAGGCCGCGGCCTGCCCTGCCTCCGATATCTGTCGCCTTGACCTCCGACCTACCTCGTTTTGCGTGCCGAACTCTGTATCATCCCACTTCACTTGCTGATCATCTGAATCACCCCGTTTCACGTGTAGTATTTCAAAATCTAAAATTTTAATTTTCAAACTCATGTTATTGCTTTAAATTACTATCAAGAAAGAAATGACTAGATAAATGAACTCAATAAACTATCTTTAATTGTTCAAACAATTATGCTCTAATTTTCGTGAATTCTTGTACATGATTGACCCCGTCTTTTAATCTAAGCTCTATCTGAAAGCTTGACATCTTCTTTCAAATTTCCTAAAGCTTGACATCTTCTTTCAAATTTCTTTCGCACATGAACACATTATGCAATAAAAGCTTGGCATCTTCTTCAAATTTCCTTCGTACATGAACATATTATGCAATAAAAGCTTGACATCTTCTTTCAAATTTCCTTCGCACATGAACATATTATGCAATAATGGTTTCCGTTTGATTTACGTGATTACGCATTTCGACAAGCCTTGTAGATATCTAACAATTTGATCAAAAAAAGACCGGTGTTTAAGGCTAGAGGTTGACAGGCAAACGCTTAAGCGGATAAGTCGTTACTTAATTAAGACCTTGCGAATGTAAGGGGTGCCTCCCACTGTTCCACCTCTTACCTGGTCGTGATCTCTCTAATTCTCTGCTAAGTACCCGACTGTGAAAAACTTGATCTAAAGATGTTTTGTAAGATTTTCTACGAAAGTTGGTCGTGCCTTGACTAGTAACTCTTTACCTTTATTATCTTAATGTCGTTGAACATGATCTTTCGAATCATCCTTAAACTTCTCTTATAAACTTCACTTGTACTTCATACTACATGTCTTTGAAAAGGAAAATTTTTGTTAGATTTGTACTTTAACCATAAACTACCATTTGAAAGTGTAAGAGCTAAGTGTCATGCGGGACAAAGTGCTACGTTATGGGAGCCATCTCTTGAGGTCGTAATGGCGCAAAGTGCTACATGACATGAGCCACCCCTTGAGTCTGTAGGGGCCACCTCTAGAGTCCCGCATAGCTAAATGTCTAGTTGTGTATTATACTATGCTTCATGAGCTTTCCTTGAAACTCACTTGGCCATTTTATTACTGGATTTTTCTAGAATTTGCATAGGACTTTGGGTCCACCTGAACCCTCAATCCCTGACAATTTTGGGGTCTTGATCTATCTTGGACGAGTAAAGCTCAAAGTACTTGTGTCCAAGGGAGTTGAATAATCAGGTGTGACATTATACCAACTGACATGCAAGATTCAACTAGACAATTCACTTGTTACATACTTGACTTCTTGTACATGACATTATTGACCGAATAAGTTAACATTCCTCTTTTATGGCCAAATTTGCATTCTCTACATGTTATTGAACTTCATGCTTACACTTGAGTTCTATGATATCTATTCTTGAAATTCTTGAATTCCTGATCTTGTTCTCTATTCTTTACTACATTTGTCACCTGTTATATTTCCTATTTTATTTCGTGAGCATATAAGCTGTCTAATATGTTAATCATTTAAAGATGTCTGATAAAGAGATATAAGCCCTACTAAGCTTTTAACTCACCCTGCGTGTTTTGATAATCTTTTAGGAAATTTCGAAGACGACGGAAATGGGCTGGAGTGAATAAGAGTGCTGAGAGTCTTAAGAGATTTTATTTTTTTCTCAGTCTGTCCATTTAAAGAATAAATGTATTGAGTTTCAATAGTATCGAAAATCTTTGAGAGATATCTGTAAGAAATGTCAAATTTTGAAATAAAATATAGCTTGTCCATTTTGTTGTTCATACTCGTCGTCTGAGTCTTGATCGACCCGCTTGTTAACTGCTCACGCCTCGATATTTCCGCCTCGTTTGGGACGTGACAGGATACAAAGCAAATACAGGACTATCCATATCCGCTCCGTTTTGAAATTCGAATTATTCAATTTTGATCCGTTATCTGACTGATTATTATATTAGTTATCCATATTTAATTTGAACAAAATTTTCAAATTATTCAAATTATCTACTCCGATTTCAAGATGCTCCACAAGTTTAACATATTCTACGTGAGATTGTTCTCAGCTTTATTAAGATGATGAACAAAAATGGGAAAAAACAATACTCAATAAACTATATATATTTCCTACCAAATTTTACACTTTATAATATATTTTTAAAAAATATACATATTATATGATATCACGGACGGATATTTTACGAAGCGAATAGTATGATATCCATATCCGCTCCGATTCAAATTCGGATATTATCTGTATCCGAGAAAGCGGATACGAATTCAAATATTATCCGCCAATACAAACTCGAATTCGAAACAAATCCGAATAATATCCGGATCCGTTGACAGGACTATATACAAGGGTTAAGATATTAAACTGAAGTCTACATGCATGGCTCCCTAGCTATAAGATGGTAGGACCATAACAGTCACTTGATCAATCCAATGTGGGGTTTCTGCCCCCTACAAACCAACAGCTAAAATAATCTACAACTTAGAAATAATATGTGCAAGAGCCTTGCACAAATGAAATTGTCAGAAAATAATAAAAAGAACCCTAACAAAGGCTGCAAGCAAAATGAATACCACAATAATCTCAATGTTGGTGGTGGTTGTCCGAATACGGTTAACTACAAGATATCTTCATTCGGATATCATATTTAGCCATGATCTGTAAATCCTCAAGTTAGTAGGTCTAAGAAAATACGTCATAGTATATAACATATCTTGCTCACAGATATGTCTCAATGTGTAATCTATAAAGCATGGTGAATAACGAACTGCATGGTTTACAAGAACCATATTTTGATAGTTCTATCACCTGAATAGTGACTAAGGCTGTGTTTCGGAAATTCAGCTAACCACTTCATTCTCAAGTACCTTTTTATAGAAGTAACTTTGAATAGAAGTACTCCATAATTTGGAAGCAGAATTGGCTTGGAATTCAAACTTGTTCAATATTGTTGTTCCACTGTTAAAATTACTTCTTCATAAGATTTTACTAAAGTACCCTCATTATGATGACTCACCCACGGAAGCCTATGGTATGATGATAACACTGAGGGGCTTCACTCTAATTACAAGGAACACTATCTATTTTTTACCCCCCAAGGAAGATGGAGACAGCAGAGAGCTAGGTAGTCAAAAGCGCTTGAGGCGCTCGCCTAGGCGCTAAGACGACGCAAGGCAGCAACAACTCGCCTTGCGTCAGCCCATTTCGCTGAGGCGAGCGACTCATTAGCCTTTGGGCCGCCTCCAGTGCCTAGGTGTGTTCAGCCTGCCTCAGCCGCCTTGGCCCAACATGCTAAGTCGCCGGATCCACGTATCGATCAGTTGCTTACCATCTAAGACCCAACTTTGCCCGCTAAGTTTGGATCAAGGGTATAAAACCCCATCTTCTCCCAAGTTTCGACCCACTCCCATCATTTTCCCTACCCTCCTCCCCCGACACCCTAAAGCCTCTCGCGTCTTCCCCCCCTGTGGCGATAGGCCTCTGGCAAGCGGCGACCAGCGAGCAGTGTCGAGTAGCAACCCTGAGCGGACGACGACGTCTCCCCCTCTCTCTCTCGCAGGCGACAGTAACCCACCCCTCTCTCTCACACGCACCCTCTCTCTCTCCCCCTCTCCCTCTCTCTCTCTCTCACACACAAAGACACACACACACATGCGCTTGACCTTTCTCTCTCTCACTCTCTCACTCTATCTGTCTCTCTCTCACGTCTCTTCCCTTTCTCTTCTCCCTCTCCCCCTCTCGCATCTCTCTCTCACACACACAACGGTCAAGCCCCTCTCTCACTCTCTCTCTCTCTGTCTCTCTATCTCTCTTACACATAGAAAGAAGGGTCGAGCCCCTCTCTCTCACACACAGTCTCTCACTATCTGTCTTACCCACTCTCAATCGCTATCTTTCTCTCTCTATGTTTACTCTCTATGTTCAACACTCTGTCGCTCTCTCACATACACACAGGCATAGAGAGGGGCCGAGCCCCCCTCTCTCTGTCTCACACACTCTCTCTGTTTCACAAAAACAATCACAGACAAGGACAGAGGGACCGAGCCCCTCTTCTCTCTCTCTCTCTCTCTCTCTCTCTCTCTCTCGCCAGTATGCTACAAGGGAACATTGTAGCATTCGTTTTAGACTACTCCAGACAACAAGGAGCTAAAACAGTAAATTAAATATTTTATTTTAAATTGTTTAGATTTATTGTTAATCTTATTCAAATTTGTTTGATTTGAGGAATGAATGAATTTAAGATGTTTATTGATTTTATGTATGCATTTTTTGTGATATTTAGACATATAGTTTATTTTTTAAATTATAAATATGTATTTAATAAAATCTCGTCTCAAACGCCTAAGCTATCGCCTAGGCGTTTAAGGCGTGAAGCAACCCCCAAGTCGCCTCGGTCGCCTCACGCCTCTGACCAGATAGGTAGAGAGCTTTATTCAAATTGCAAAAGTTTGATGTTCAGTCTTTGTTACCAGCAAAAGATGCCCTTGTTCGAGCTGCTACCGTCTTGATCACAAACATCTCCAACCCTGTGGACCAGCTAATTTGCCATCAGGATACTAGTTTTTTCTAGATAAGAGATGTGAAGGTCCCCACTCTCCAATAGAAAAGGAGGAATCAAAGGGGTATTATTCTCCTTGTGTTTTTAACTTTCCTCTCCCACAAAGAAGAAAGTCACTCCATGTAGAAGGAAAAAAAAATTCATTCAGGATGGAGTGGGTTTCCTCCTCCAGTTAGGAGAAGTAAGTTTTTGAAAGGCCGCAAAACAGTGCCCATAATTTTAGAAGCTCTTCTAGGTGGAAAAGAAGTCTTTCAGAAGGAGGGTGTGTGGCCCGGAGTTAAAAAAGGGTTGGGAGCGGGCATCTACTGGTATGGAACCCAAGTCGTCCGGCTCTGCATCACCCTGCCACTCCGCCAAGTTCCTCGTCACCAAGAAAAAGTCATTCAGAAGGACTTCTGGACTGTTCCCAAATGCAGCCCAGATCGTCTGGGAATGAACATATTTACAAAGACATGAATCTTCTGTTACATAAGAAAAATCCAAGGCAATATAATTACACATATCAACTAAAACTCTTGCATATATATACTAACACCACGTAAGCAAACTAGCCCCAACTTTGATGCCAAGTACAGCGAGTGAAAGGGGACATAGCAAGAATTTTTAGTTAGTGCACTAGCATATATAAAAATAATCAATTTGTCAATAAAAGTTACTTCTCAGAGTATATGATACTGAAGCATATACAGAAATTGAAATGCATTGACATGATATAAACTCCTAATACGATTACCACAAATGATGCAGAGAAATGCTTACTATTGTGGTATATATTTTCCCCTAAAAGGACTAAAGACAGATAATATCAATAACAAAGCTGCAAAGAAACTATGAAATAAAAAAGCTATCATGCATTGGATATTGAAAAGAACCATGCTAATTTTCCTCTGTTTCAGAGAATTTGGAAGGTTAAAGATCCTCTGAAAGTCAGAGCATTTGTGATTGCTTTCTCAATGACGTATTGTCACTAAATTATATAGACGAAGATGGCTTCCCACCTGTAATGACTACCGTGGCTCTTGCAGCACTTCCACAGAATCAGTTGACCATCTAGTCTTTCAATGCACTATTGCTCAGCATATTTGCAGTATTTTTGGCAAGCTGCTGGGGATTTCTTATAACTTTGGGACCGTTCAAGAAATGTGGGCCTTCTTCAAGCATCTGAAGCTGAAAGTTCGCACCGGGAGCATTATCAAGATTTTATCTATGCTTCCTCATGCATTCTGCTAGAGCATATGAAAGGCTCGTAATGACAGTCTTTAGGGGAAGTGGATTTTTCCTAGAAAACATTTGCCTTCAAGCATTTTCCTTTTGCTATGTGTGGTCCAGATTTACATTGAAAGTCAATGTGCAGACTTGGAATACCATTTTCGGTTTTTGTAAATTTTCATTTTCATTCTTTGCATTGGAGGAACCTCTCCTATTTACCACCTGATTGTACTGTCTCTATTTTTCAGTAAAATTGATGGTACAGTCCACTATTTTCTAAAAGCAAATGCATTGAATTTTATATACCTAAGAAAATGGGGCAGAGAAGAAACAAAAAAACTTCGCACAATGAAATAATTTTATGCCGTATGCTGTGTCATAAAATAAGTAACTGATCTGTCTATTTTTAATGAAGGATATGTAAATTAAAGAACAGATAAGGTGAATTATAAAATTATGAAGCAAAGACATTAGAGACTTCTTTTGAAAGAAGAAGCGACAACGGGAATTAGGTTACCAAAGTTCCCTAGAAGCAAAACTGGGCCAATGGCCCAGCAGCATATATGAAACGATATTGTCACCGCAAGCCATTTACACTGTGAAATTCTATCACTACACAGTCTCCACTGCATAAGAGCCGGGGGGTTTGGGCCTTGAATGGAAGGGCCGCTATGTTTAATCAGATAGCCATGAGAGGCCCCCCACGTCTCTCCCCCAATTTAAACCTCCGGGAAAAAAAGAACCAATCCCAAACGGAGACGAACAAAACACACGTCTAAACAAGCAAACCAGGCCCAGCTTCTGTGCCAAATGCACCAAGTGAAAAAACCGAGACTGTTAGGTATAGAGTGGTTTGGGCAATTGTTAGCCATTGTTTTCTATTAAGTTTGTTAGTTTGAGTCTGTTAGTTCCGGTCCCCTGTTTAGCTATAAAAGGATGCGAGAGGCAGGAGAGAGGGAATCAGAATTGTTGGCTTGTAATCTTGGACTCTCTTGTAATCTTTCCTCTGGAGGACAGTGGCCCTCGAGGCCCACTACTGGTCACTTCTCCCTCCTCTACTCTGTTCTTCCTCATCTTCTTCTATGTTCTTCCCTGTTACTCCTCCAGAACCATAAGAACGGTCCTCTGTTTTGGCTTAGATTGACTATGCAGTGGCCATTAGAGCTCGGAGCGACTACCTGTAGCAACTTCGTCCACAACAAATGGTGTTTGAGCCCACTCCAAGCACCGCCTCACCTTTTTCTTCCATGGAATCTGAAGTTCTTCCCTCCTTCAAGATCTGGCTCAAAGATCTGGTAATCACCACTCTCCATGAGGAATTCTCGGATCTGAAGTCCAGAATCCAAGCTCTGGAAGATCACTTTGGTGTTTCTCCTATTGTCCGGCCTCAATATCCACTTGCCACAATGTCCCAACTCAAACGCTGAAGATTTTCTGTTGTTCTTGTGAGGTCCCAGCTGACTGAGGTTGTCGATGCTCCCATGAACGCCTCTGTAGTCATGATGTCCTAAATGGCAACGGTACAGAGCCACCTGCAAGGGAGATCGTGACATCCCCCATGTCTGAGATGGCATTGCCTCAGATGGCTCCTTCGTCCCCGTTGTCTTGGTGCAACCCCATGGGCCACAAGATCCATGTGCTACAAAATCAAAGAGCATTCCAAGTTCTATTGTTCTTGGAGCTTCTGCGCTAAATTTTTGTTATATATTGCCCTTTGCTTCCAAGGACATCAGTTTATCTCCATCTTCTGGTTTGATTGATATCAATGAACGTTTGGTTTACACCCAGTCTGATCTTGTGTCAAGATCAATCAAGAACCCCAACCCAAGTCGACTGTTGCTTCTGCTCCAGTCGCTGATGTTCTTGTTGATCCGAACACCCCAAAATCGGCCAATGAAACCACCTTGTTTGTTCTGAATTCCCAGCTGCAGCAGTACGTGATGGATCTCCTGCCATGCCCTGTTTCACTTATTGATCACTAACTGTTTGATGAAATGTCCCATACGATACCCCTGGTCATGGGAACATTGTTGGCAGTTTCGGTTGTAATTTACTTTTCACAAAAAAGTTTATATTTTAAAATAAATGCACTTATAAAACCACACTGATCACTGTAGCTCAACGAAACGGTATAAGTGTATCGGTTTCGGGCGAAACCGATACTGGTTTCGCCCGAAACCGAAACCCCCGTGAACTTGAGTCCCCCCCCCCACCCGATCATTCTCAGTCGAAACCCACCGGCCTCAGCCGAAACCCTCTCCCCCACTGTGCCTGCGGCCCTACGCTGCTGCCTGCCGCTGCTGCCGGCCCTGCCTGCCGCTGCTGCCGGCCGGCCCTGCCTGCCGCTGCTGCTGCGCGCGCGTGCCTGCAAGAGGTGGCCGCTGCGAGCCGCTGCTGCCTGCTACTGCTGTTGCGCCCGCGAGGTGGCTGGCTGTTGCGACTGCTGCTGGAGGTGGACAGGAGAAGCCAGCTACACGGTGTGGTGGCAGGGAGAGGGAAACGCAGCTAGCCAGCTTGAAGGATCATTCATCAAGAAGGGTAAAATTTTGGCTGTCATAATTTAGAGTTTGATTGTTTTGTTTTAGGTTATTTTGACTGTCATAATTTAGGGTTGGATTGTTTTGTTGTGTTATTGACGAATGGGTCAAAATTTTGGGGTGAGCAAGGAGGGTAATAGCTAATGAAGCCCTAATTCATGCAAAAAATTTGGGGCTTTCATCTAATTCGACTTTCTTAGCCACAATTGAAGGATAGATAAGTTTCATTGACGAATTTGGGGTGCCTTCATGCTGGGATTATATTTTTATGAAGGGTAATTAGGGCTTAATTAGTAATTAAGGCTTAATTAGTTCATAAAAATTGAGGCTTTTGTCTAATTCGAGTTTCTTAGTCACAATTGAAGGTTAATTAAGTTTCATTGACGAATTTGGGATGGGATCATGCTGGGATTATATTTTTATGAGGGGTAATTAGGGCTTAATTAGTAATTACGACTTAATTAGTTCAAAAAATTGAGACTTTTGTCTAATTCGAGTTCCCTAGCTACAATTGAAGGTTAATTAAGTTTGATTGATGAATTTGGGGTGGGATCATGCTGGGATGTCATTTTTATGAAGGGCCATTAAGGGTTATTTGGTAATTAGGGCTTAATTACCTCATAAAAATTGGGACTTTCGTCTAATTCGACTTTATTACCCACAATTGAAGCTCAATTAAGCTTCATTGACTAATTTGGAGCTCTTTCATGTTCAATTGCCTTTTTTCATTGTACTTACAAGAGATTGTCTTTGACTGTCATAATGTAACATCATGCCTAGACGTCAGCAAACACAGGAGCAACAAGGGCAGGAGGATCAGGGGTGGGCCCACCTGACCTTAGTTGATGCTAAGAGAAGAAAGGTGAAATGCAATTAATGTGGTAGAGATATGCATGGCGGAATAATCAGAGGAAAACAACATTTGGCAGGGGTACGAGGAGAGGTGAGACAATGTGACCACTGTCCCCGAGAGGTGCGAGAAGAGATGCGCCAGTACCTTCTGGGGAAAAGGGAGAGGGTGCAACAAAGGGCTGAGGATGAGGCTGAAATTGCTGAGGAGATTTCTGGCAGAAGGGTTAGGAGGGATGATGATGAGGAAGGCACTGAGGATTCTGATCCAGAGCTGACTGAAGCAAGGGAGCGTGAACAAGCCGCTCGAAGGAAAGGGAAGGGAGCCATGGGTTCAGGGACCTATGAGAGTACAGCTGCACGACGTCTTGACGTTGGTGCTGCCCCACATATGCAGGGAACAGGTCCCATGGACAGCTATCTCCAAAGAAGGCCCCAGGCTACACAACCTAAAATCAAGTCTGTATTGAGAGGGGTCAAAAAATCAGCAGAAGTTGCAGGGCATGCATTTAAATCTATCTGCAAATGGTTTTTTCATGCAGGTGTCCCTGCACATGCAGCTTCAAGTGAATATTTCCAACCTATGATAGATGCCATAGCAGATGCTGGCCCTAGCTTGAAGGCCCCCTCACGTCGAGACATATACGGGCGTGGCCTTGAGGGAGAGGTTGAGGAGCTCCATGATTGGGTTGAAAGCTTCAAGCATATATGGGTGGAGAGAGGATGTACCATCATGTGTGATGGTTGGACTGGTACCACGAAGAAGTCCATGATAAACTTTTTGGTCTATGGCATCGAAGGTACACTGTTTGTGAAATCAGTTGATGCATCAGATTATGAAAAGAATGCAAATTATTTGTTTCATTTGATGGATGGCATGGTAGAACAAATTGGAGAGGAGAATGTTGTGCAGGTGGTGACTGATAATGAAGCCAGTTGCAAGGTTGCAGGGAAGAAATTGATGCAGAAGCGCAGTCATTTATATTGGCTCCCATGTGCAGCACATTGTATGGATCTGATGCTTGAAGACATAGGGAAGGAAAAGCATGTGAAGAAGACAATTGACAAGGCACAAAAAGTCACACAGTATATCTATGGCCATCCTAGGATACTAAATATGTTCAGGGCGCATGTCAGTGGAGGGCGAGATATCATCCGTGCAGGCCCAACCAGATTTGCTTCCAATTTTATTTCTTTGGAGTCTTTGCACAAGTATAAGATTGATCTCAATTCTTGATACTTTATCCTTACTGATATGTAACAGTTGATACAGTTTCAAATTTCATTTATCTGCACAGATACAAGAATGAGCTGAAAGCTTTCATGTACCACAATGCCCTGCGGGACTACATCGACAAGGGCACAGTTGATGCACAGATGGATTATCTGGATGTCTGTCACGTCATGGACGACAACAAATTCTGGGACAGGGTGTCACGGTACTTGAAAGTAGTCACACCCCTCGTGAAGGTCCTAAGAATGGTGGATGGCGATGAGAAGAATGATATGGACTATCTGTACGAGGCCATGGACCGTGCCAAATTGGAGTTGCAGCATTCCCTTCCCAGACATTATGCAAAATGGTGGAAAATTATTGACCAGAGATGGGACAACACATTACACCACGACTTGCATGCAGCTGGTGAGTGATTAATTGTACTGAAATTGGGGTAATGTCTTTATGTTATTTTATAAATTTCATTTAGTTAATTATACACAAATGTAGGTTATTTCCTCAACCCTCGATTTATGTACGGTGCCGATGCACATGTTGATGGCGAGGTGCTTCAAGGGACTTTAAAAGTCATTGGTCATTTATCGAGGAATCCAGAAAAGAGACTAGAGGCCGAAGTAGAGGTTCGCCTTTATTTGATACTTTCAATAACATGTATAGAATTTATTTAAGTAGTTATGTTAATGTATTACTTTATGTTTGTAGATGAACCATTACAGAATGAGGACTGGGACATATGCTGACTCCCAATTGCAATACGCTGTGGGAAGAGTGAGCCCAGGTATATTTTATTTTTTGGATTTCTTAACCTGATGAATATATATTTCTACAACTAAAATGCATTTGTTTATAGTTGGTGGAACAGCTGACTGGTGAATAATGGTGAACAACCGAGATGTGGGCAGCAATGCATTGGCTTTCATTGCAGTTAGGGTGCTCAGTCAAACAACATCGGCAAGCCAATGTGAAAGAAATTGGAGCACGTTCAGCCTTATACACTCGAAGGTTCGCAATCGACTAAAAGCTGAACGGTTAGAGAAATTAGTGTACTGCCACTACAATATGAGGTTGAGAATAAAGAATATGAGGTTAAGACAACAGCTGCGAGACAAACGCGCCGCCGGGGATGCCGCCGCAGAAATTAATGTAGATGCCTTATTTGATGACGAGAATCCGTTGCAGTCTTAGGTGGAGACACGAGAGCAGGTTGATGAACCCGTTTTTGATGATGATGATAGAAGATGGACAGAGAGCATACTAGATGAAGATGAGCAAAGAGATCCCGAATTAAGAAGAAAATCAAAGAGGGCCAGAGATACTCATGCCCACATGTCTAGGATTGTTGAGGACACTGAGGAGCAGCATGATTTTCAGCCAGCTAGACACTCCGACTCATATAGCATGCCAGTCACTCCTAGAATGGGCAAGGCACCTACATCCTTAAGAAGAAGTACATCAGTGCATGGGCAAACTGAGAGAACAAATGTTGCTGCTCGAGAGGACCCGGCAATTGAGCAGTTGAAGTAGATTTATTTGAGGCACACGCCAAAGGGAACAAGATTCATGTCAAGGTGCAAGAAGAAAGCACACCGGCACAGGAAAAAGCATCCCCAAAGGCCAAAAGGCGACTGGAGACTGTTTCGTGATCCTTTGATTTTTTGTTTTTGAAAGTAACTTAAATTCTTATTATCAGTTCGAATCAGATTATGTTTTGGTATGAGATAAATTCTATATTTTCGTATGTGCCAGGTGCTACAGGTGCTACTACTGGCGGTGGGGATGTTGGTGGTCCTTCCTCCTTCCACGCAGACACAAGCAGAGGATACAGTCAGGGTGAAGGAGGACATGAGTCACAGAGTCAATATGGGCATCCATCAGGTTATGGAGGTGGCCAACAAGAGGCAGTGATTTATGGGTCGTGGGGTTATGAACCATCATTCAACTTCCATCCGGCCAGTTCCTCTTCTCATCCTCAAGATTCTTATGCTGATACTGGATTCGGCTCAAGCCAACCAAACACTCCAAGAGGGATCCAAAGAGGGATGCAGGACTTGGCTACCTCATTGTTTGGTTATAGTGAATATAGACCAAACGTGCAACTTGGTTATGGGTATCAACGTCAAGGGCCAGACGATGAGGGAGAAGGTTATTCTAGCAATTATTATCCATATTAGGTAAGAATCAATGAATTTTTGTAACATTTATTTTGTCTAATTTGGTTTATTGTACTGTTTGTATTAATGTACAATGGAATATTACTTTAACTTTCACATGTTCAATGTTTGAAGTTCAATTTTTGTAGTTGTCTACTTCAAGATTATTGCACTAACTTATACAGTCAAATGCATGTGTAATGATTTTTGTGATTTTAAGTGATTATTTATATTTTTTATGATTTTTATCAGAATTTTTAGAATTAATTTAATTTTTTTAACCTTTTATCTGGGTTTCGGCCGGTTTCGGCCGAAACCGAAACCGATACCGAGTCGTATCGGTTTCGGACCCGGGCGAAACCGAGTCCGAAACCGAGTTTGCCATCCTTGCATGGGAAATCATGGACTTCGCCCACCACCCAAGTCACCGCCATGTCTTAAGCTTCTGATAAGTCTTTCATCTCAGGCTAATGAACTTTATCAATTGGCTTCAGTTGCATTCTGCCTACTTGTTGCCTGATGTAGTGACAAGCTAGGTCTGAGCTTTGAACTTGGCTCATCTGCTGCTAGGCATCAAGATGTGAATCCATGTTCATTTCCTATGGAACCATGTGGGTATTCTATTGGCAGCTGTTATTTTGGTGGTTATGTGCCTCTCTCGGGTCCTGAAAGTAGGGCAATTCCCTATGCAATATACTGCCATGGGAACAGTGGCTGCAAGGCTGATACTAGTGAAGCTACTATTATCTTGTTGCCATCAAATATTACTGTGTTCACGTTGGACTTTCAAGACTATCAGAAGGAGAACATGTCACTTTAAGATGGAATGAAAAGGATGATCTGAGGGTTGTTGTCAACTATTTGCGAACTGATGGAAATGTATCTTGCATTGGCTTATGGGGAGGCTCCATGGGTGCTATAACCAGTTTAATGTATGGAGCTGAAGATCCACCAATTGCAGGAATGATACTTGACAGCCCATTCTCAACACTCAGATGTTCCTCAAAATCCTGCTTCAACGGCACCTATGGATAGTCTGCCCAATCAGGAATCTGTCATCTTAAAAATTGAGGGAGTCACAAAATAGTCAGCTGCACAGATCGTTCCTGACTCGAGTATCGTTCACAAGGCTGCGAGTGTTTTGGAGATTCTACGTTAGTATTGGACGCTTTGGATTCTCCAGATCCTGAGGGAGCAAGTGATGAATTTACGTTGGATCTTGTGAAGCAATGTTCATTTAAGAAGCACCGTGTTACGCATCTTGTAATGACCTCACGGGATGAGAAGGTGGTGTCCCAAGCAATTGAACTGAATGAGCAGCTGCATAAGATATTGACCAGACAGATGCACTTCTCTCGAGAGGAGTTACTTCCGCTGCAAGTTCCATCGACCATGAGCAAATGGAAGAAGATGTCAAAGGGAAAAGCTTGCGTGGATGGTCTCTCAGAGGCTTCATCTGGTTCATTTGGCTCCGGTCATGGGAAAATGAAGAAGCATGCAGGCCTATCCTTGATGATGCTCTAGTTTTCTTCATTTTGCTCGACCTTGAGGACAAGGTCGATTTTAAGGGGGGAGTAGTGTTAGGTATAGAGTGGTTTGAGCAGTTGTTAGCCATTGTTTTCTATTAAGTCTGTTAGTTTGAGTCTGTTAACTCCGGTCTCCTATTTGGCTATAAAAGGGACGCGAGAGGCAGGGGAAAGGGGATCAGAATTGTTGGCTTGTAATCTTGGACTCTCTTGCAATCTTTCCTCTGGAGGACAGTGGCCCTCGAGGCCCACTACCCTTCCCTTCTCCCTCCTCTACTCTGTTCTTCCTGTTCTTCTTCATCTTCGTCTCTGTTCTTCCCTGTTACTCCTCCAGAACCACAAGAACGGTCCTCTGTTTTGACTTAGATCCACTATGCGGTAGCCATTAGAGCTCAGAGCGACTACCTGCAGCAGCTTCATCCACAACAGAGATAAACCAAACCCCAGAAACCTCAACCCTAAACCCTAAAACCATCAAAGAAAGAACAGAAAGCACCAATTTAAGTTAAGAAAAAAAGAAGAAGAAAAGAAAAGAAAACTCCCCAAATACACCGATCCCAAAAGCAGCAGAAATTTCCAAATTCTACATCGAATACACCAACTGAAATATATTCTCAACCCTTGGCCCCCCACGTCGGTCCGCCACCTTGAGACGAACCAAACCCCAAGAACCTCAACCCTAAAACCATCTAAACAAGAGCAAATAGTGCCAACCCGAAGGGGGGGAAAGGTGTTCTCAAATTCAAACGCCACATAAACCAGTCGAAACCCTCGGGAAATTTCCCCAAACCAAGGCGAACGAAAATCCAATAACTGACCAATCCTCTGAAAAGAAAGACATGCATGCCCTACCTGCCTCTGCGAGCGGCCGCCTTAGCCTACTCGGCACCTTCGACGGAGGGAAGGGACCCCGCCGAAGTCTCATTTTCCCCTTCCCTCCTCCGGCGCCCACGCCAGGGTGCGACTGCGTCCTCCCCTCTCTCTCGGCCACCAGACGAGGCCGTGGTGCCGGGCCACCTCTCCCTCCAGCTGCTGCAGAAGGAGCAGGGAAGATAAGGGTGGTGGTGGGTGGTGGGGACGCTGCTCGAATGAAGAGAAAAGGAGAGAGGGAGGAAGAGTGTCGCTCGGGCTTTGACGGACGGAAGACCGACCGAGGGGGGCGCCGGATGTGGGAAAGACAGACGGGTCCGCACGGCGAGGGGGAGGGGCAAGGGGTGTGGTTGCCGGGTGGGGGGTGGGGGGGTTGTTGGAGCTGGAGAAGAGGGGGAGCGCCGGGCTCGGAGAAGAAGAGTAGAGCACTGCCTTTCCGGAAGAAGGGAATAGAGTGGTTTCCATTTGCTACTTCTCTCTCTCTCTCTCTCTCTGCATGGGCGTCACTTCTCATCTTTCAGAACAGTAATGCTTCGCGCAACAGTCCTGCTCCTGCCAATTACACGTAACGGTGTTATATTTTTTTTTATTTTTAAAAAATAAATTATTTCTCTTCAAAGTAAAAGAAATAAAATTTATATTATTATTATATAATTTTTTATTTAACTCTCACATCACGTGAACATCACATCAAAATAATTTCACGTGAACGTGAAAAAATAAAAAATAACAAAATAATTAATACAACTCATTCTATAATGGTGTCTTCCGTAATTTTATTAATCCACGCCATCACACTTAGATTTGGGGTGGAACCCAACGGATCCCTGACATGATTTAATTTTTAACAAATATCTGATGGTTGTCTAGACTGTTGAGCATAAAAAAAAAATCATGAGAGAGAAGATAGATACAAAAGATTTATGTCCCTTTGAATCTTAGATGCAGTTATAAAGGAGTTTCTTGATATTTTTAATCATTACAAATCTTAATGTGAAAACAGTTTTGTACGATGGTTGGATTATCCTGACATGAGCTAATTGAATTGGGTTCTCAAATGCGCCCTAAACATAGATGTAGTTAATGTAGCTTGGCCTAGTGCAATTACTCCCATACGTAGAAGAGCGGAGGCCTTTTTCACACGAAATGGTTATAAAATAAAATGATTTTTATAATAAAATTATTATTATTATAGGAGAAATTATAAATATATCACTCATGGAAATGTATTAATACATATATCTCACTGTCTTGAAAAACTTACAAAAATTGTCATTACAGTTAGCTATCGTCGTCGATGTCTCAAATATTCCTCAAAGATTCTAATATTCCGATTAAGTGACAGTCAAATAATCAAAATGTTCCTCTCCTTCACACCAGAGAGAGAGAGAGATGTGAGCGTCCCCGCCGACCGCATCGTGATAGAGCTCTTCGCCGAAGGTGGCGAGGGGTGGGAGGGCAGAATAGTAGGGGAGATTTCGACGGAGGTGGGAGACGAGGTGGAGGGGCAAAGTAGTACGGAGAGTAGGGGTGAACATGGTTCGATTTGGTTCGATTTGAGACCATTTTTTTTCAAATCGAAGCAAACCGAATTTGTTCACCAAATCAAACTTGGTTCGGTTTCAAATCGAATTTTCATATTTTATTATAATATATATAAATCTAATGACTTATATGTATATAAAATAAAAATAAAAATAGTTATATTTTGTATGCTTTTATATGTATATAATTAAATTTTTATTTTTTTTCATATATTTATATTATATAATATGAATAAAAATATATAAATAATAAATTTGATTTATTCGATTTGGTTCGGTTTCACACATTATGAAATCGAACCAAACCGAATTCGACTTTAAACCGAACCAACTGAACGGTTCGATTTGATTTTTCGATTTGAACCGAATTATGAACAACCCTAATGGAGAGGGGGGAGCTTTGTCGGAGGTGCGTGAGGGGGTGGGAGGGCGGAGCAACAGAGGCGGTCGTAGGAGGTGGGATCGTCAGAGGTGGTCGAGGGTTAGGGGGCAGAGCAGTAGGGGAGATTCAACGGAGGTGGGAGGCGGGGTCGCCAAAGGTGGGGGTGGGGGGGGTAGAATAGCAAGGGGTTCGATAGAGGTGGGAGGCGGGGTCACAGAGATGGTAGGTGTAATATCCTGGACCTTTCGGATCCTTTCTTTCTGGGTCCCGAATCTGCTTTCTTGGAGTGTCCGGCTCCGTTGTGTCCAAAATTTCGTTTCGGACATCTTTCGTGTTCGGATCGGCGCGATCCGGAGTTGTTTCGGAGGCTCGGAGTGCATCCGTGACTTTTCCCCGCATGTTTTCTGATATCCGGTACGGGTTCCGGCAAATCATTCGGACTCTCGTTGTGGGTGAACCGGGTCGTTCACTTGGGCGAGAGTGGTACCGTTGCGATCGGTGCGTTCCGAAGATCGCGGAAATGTAATTTTTAATTTTTTGATATTTTTTGGATTTTCTATCAATACCCTCCCTTTTTCTCTCTCCCCCACCTTTCTTCTTCTTCCTCCTCTTTCTTCTTCCTCCCCGATCCACCGTGAGCGCCCCCCTCTTCTCCTCTTCTTCGTTTGACGAGACCGCAGCGCAACCCCTCCCGCTGCAGATGGCGCGGGGCGGCGGCGTGGCGACGACGGCGACGGCGAGGTGATCGTGGCGGCGTAAAGCTCGGGGTTTTCGTGGAGGAACGAGGGTTCTAAAAGCGTCTTCCTCGATCCCATTCAGCAACGATTCGGCGGAGTTTTCGCTCCATTGAGGTAGGGGGACGAATCCCAATGCTCATCCCGTCATCCCCCGCAATTTGTAGGCCGAATGGGAGCCGAGAGGGGCGTTTTCGAGCGGGTTGGGGCAAAATCATGTTTTGGGGAAAGTTCGCTCGATCTATGGATTTGAGCCGTGATTCGGCGTTTTGATGGCCTAGAAGCATGCTAGGGGTCCCTAGGGGGCTTCCCCCTTGTTTTCCCCCTCTCCTATGGAGGCATGGGGGCGTGGTTGGTGTTTTTGGGCGTTTCACGCCGTTTTGCCGTCCGGTCGGTGTGACGATCCTTCCAGTGACCGTCACAGCCTGTGATGCCCCAAGGTGGGTGCCTCACAGGGATGTTTTGCCAACATGGTGGTCCGTGGGTGTGACGGTCCCATGATAGACCGCCAGGACGTTGTGGCGCACCTAGGTAGGACCGTCAGGTGACGATCCGACCGTTGGCATTTGACCGTTGGGTTTTGACCGTTGGGGGTCAAGGGCTGTGACGCACCCCGGGTGGCACGTCAGAACCTTGTGACACCCCTGTGAGGGAGCGTCATAGCTGACACATCCCCAACCGTAACGCACCAGAGGTGGTCCGTTACATACTATGACGCCCCTAGAGGTGTGTGTCATGGTTGTTTTCTTCGTGTCTTCTGACGCACCAGGCTAGGCGCGTCAGAGACTGTGACGTACTAGGGTTGGCGCGTCACGTCCTATTTTGCACCGAGCGTCTGACGCGCCTGCGTTGGGCCGTCAGACGGATGTTGTGACGACCCGAGGATCCGGTTACCGGGAAGGCCCGATAACCCGAGACTTGAACTGCCGCCCACGAGCCAGGAGGGCTCGGAAAGGCTAAAAAGGAGTGTGGAGGTACAAGGAAATAGGAAATAAGGCATGACAATTCAACAATTAACGGAAATAAATAAACAACTACAACAGAGTCCAGTCCAACAGAAAGTACAGTCTAAAGTAGTAAAACGTACCACATGCCAAGTGAACACTCGGCCCGGCAAGCTGGCAACTAAGAACCTCCACGCAACGCCCTCGAACCTCGAGGAAGAACCGCCGCACCTTAAACGCAGGGGTGAGCCTCCTGTCACTGGCCCAGTAGGGATCCCGCGGAACCCCAACTAAGAAACAACGGCAGAAGGAAAGCTACAATAGCAAGAACAACAGTAACAGCAGGAACAGCAAACCGGTGGCCGGTAAAACCTCGGCTCTACAGCTACTCCTACTGTACCAGAAAACACGACCTAGTCTCCCGTCGGGGGACAACCAAGCCACGCACCCGACCACCCGATTCCACGATCGAGGACCACGAGACATGAACCACCCTAGCCACGCTACTAGGAAAATGCCATGATACCTCCGTAGCGGAGGTCTGCCCTCACCAAAAGGGCACGAGCCAAAACCACACGGTCAGGGAACACAGTCACGACCTCACCGTCGTGAACACAACGCTGTCTGGGAAAGGCCCTCGGTGACGCTCACCGGAAACCCCAAACCTCGACTCCAGGAACACTCCCGAAACCACTCACGAAGTCCCATCTCGCGGACGGAAACAGAATGTAACGACCCGAGAATCCGATTACCGGGAAGGCCCGATAACCCGAGACTCGCACCGCCGCCCACGAGCCGGGAGGGCTCGGAAGGGCTAAAAGGAGTGTGGAGGCACAAAGAAATAGGAAATAAAGCAGGACAACTCAACAATTAACAGAAATAAATAAACAACTGCAACAGAGTCCAGTCCAACAGAAAGTACAGTCTAAAGGAGTAAAGCGTACCACATGCCAAGTGAACACTCGGCCCGGCAAGCTGGCAACTGAGAACTTCCGCTCCGCACCCTCGAACCTCGAGGAAGAACCGCCACACCTGAAAAGCAGGGAATGAGTCTCCAAAACAGAGACTCAGCAGGGATCCCGCGGAACCCCAACCGGAAACAACGATGGTAGCGGAAAGGAGAGCTACGACTACAGCAGGAACAGCAAACCGGTGGCCGGTCAAAACTCGGCACTACAGCTACTCCTACTGCCAGAAGGCAGACCTCGACCACGCGGTCGAAGCTACCGAACCACGCTAGTACCACCTACCGAAGTAAGAACACACGGCAACCACGCCGTAGAGGCCTGTCCCCCGGACAGCCAATCTGGACACGCTGTCCAAGGTGCAACCCCGACCATCCGATCGCGGGTACCGCACAACAAGATGCCACCTCGGTAAAGCCACTAGCACTAGTCTCACGGCGCAAGAACCGACACACGCGTCAAGGTGAAACAAGCGAACTCACCGGTCAACACGACCAAAAACCCGAAGGTCAAAGACACAGAGACTGACAGTCTGTCACTCCGTACTCGACAGGAGTACCACCCACTAGAAGCACAGCCGGTAGCGTCCCCTGACGTCTTACACCGCACCGCAGGTGAACCGCCTGACGTGGTAGGTCCTACCCGAGGCGCAGACACCGTACAAGTAACCACAAACAAGTAACTAGCTGGGGTCACGCTCGTCGACGTAGGTCCAACCGCCCCCAACCACGTGTGCACACACAGACCACGCGTCCTAGGTCTTGCCCTCTGACTGGTTTTCCCCCGCAGTCGGACTCTGGCTACGACGAGGGGCTCGACGGAAACCAGTCTAACCATCCTCAGGGTAAGCCCGTACACCACTCCCTGGTGCGACCAGCACACGCGTACTGGTAGGCTACGACTAGTGGAGGGTCACTGAAGGAGTAGACTCTCAACTCAACGGAAAACAACGTCCGAATCCGACGACGTACGGGGACCACCCCACGTACCGGCCCCGTCGCACGGTGACCACAGTCGGAGAAGAAACGGGACTCACAGTCCACGTCCACGCACGCACCGTGCGCGAGAGTCGAGAAAACTCGAGTGGCACTTAAGCCACTAGACTCTGGACAGTCCTCTAGACACACTACAGCCAACGGTCCTTGAGTCACAAGACTCGGGGTCAAGACCGTTGTACGCAATAGCAGAAGGCCGTCAATCTAGTCCAATCTCTAGGTCTAAAACCACGGTAGCACAAGTACCGAGACAACTCACGAGTCGCCAAGACCACTCCCTCGGGAAGGGAACGCAAGGGACCAAGGCCACCCACACGGGCCACACGGAAAACACAGAAGCACGATTCCCAGGGCAGCACACAAGCCACCACGACGATTTCCCATCTTGAAGCAAGCGGGAAACCTCCAGCCCCAGGCCGGATAACTGGACTCGCAGTCCAAGGCCAAACACATGGCCCACATGGGAATCGCCTTCCAAAGAAACTCACGACATGCGGGGGAGACCCCACCGCACACACACCGATACACGGTGACTCGATCGAGCGTAACACGAAAGCCCGGAACACGTGGGATCACCCGGACCCACCACACCTACGGGCACGCTAATCGAGGCAACACGGTCCCTCCCGACACCCCAAAAACACAGACACAGAACCCATGGGGTGTCCGGGATACTTACAAGGCCGGAGGTCGACCACTGGGTCACAACCGAGTCGACCCAAGACCAACACAACACAATCGGGACGCTAAAAGGTCACCCGGACCCTTAAGCGCATGACACGCAAAACGAGGTAAGTGGGACAACCTCTGGACACCCAAAGACACGGTCACGGAACTCCACGGGGTGTCCGAGATACTCACGAGACCTAAAGTCAACCACTGGGTCACAACCGGGTTGACCGGGGGGTCAAAACAGCGCAAACAGGAACCAGAACATGGTAGTGGTCACCTGGTGACCGCGACCAGATGGTAGCGGTTGACCGATGACCGCGACCAGGCTGTCACGGTCGCCTCACAACCGCGACAAGCCACGATCAACCCCGCTGGTAGCGGTCGCCCGAGGACCGCGACTAGGTGGTAGCGGTCGTCCCCTGACCGCGACCAGACAAAAGCGGTCGATCGCACGTCCGCAACGCTCGAAGGCCTTCCGACTCAAACACAAAGGATGAAAGCGGTTCTCCCAGGACCACGACCAGATGGTAGCGGTTTCTGGTGGACCGCGATCATCTCGGAAAATCGGGAACGGCGGGAAAACACCCAAAAATCCACGCCACGCCCCAATCATCCACGAATGAAGGGGAAAACATAGGGAAAGCTCCCCAACAACCCCTAGCATGCATCTATGGCCTCGGATCGGCCTAAAACGCAACGAATCGCTAGATCGGGCGATCACTCCCCAAATCATGATTTTCCCCAAAACGCCCCAAACGACCCGCTCGGCTCACCACGGCCTACCAAACTCGCGGGAAAGGAAGAGCACGAGCTGGGGGTCCATCACCCTACCTCCACCGAAGATTCCGCGCACCGTGGACGCCGATCCACGAAGAAAACGCCGTTGAAGCCTCGTCGTTCCACGAACCTACGGCCGAGCTTCACCACGCCTCCACCGCCTCGATCCTCATCCATCCTCGCCCGTGCCTGGCCCGCGCCATCCCCGCCTCGCCTGTACTCCGCCCCATCGGCCGCCAGAGAGAGAGGGAGAGAGGAGAGAGCGTGAGAAGAGAGAGGGAGAGAAGAGAGAAATGAGAGGAAGGGAGAGGGTGGGGGGTTTATATAGGAAAATCCATAAAATCGGAAAAATCCCGAAAAATAGAAAATCACACCCTCGTGATCCTCGGAACGCACCGGTTGCAACGGTACCACTCGCGCCCAGGTGAACGGCCCGGTTCACCCGCAACAAGCTTCCGAAGGGAAAGCCGAAACCCACGCCGGGAATAGGAAAACACACGCGGAAAAAGCCGTGGAACGCCTCCGGGCCTCCGAAACGACTCCGGATCGTACCGATCCGAACACGAAAGATGTCCGAAACGAAATTTCAGACACACCGGAGTCGGACGCTCCGAGAAACCAGATCCGGGACCCACGAAGAAGGATCCAAAAAACCCAGGACATTACAGCCCCCCCCCCCCCCTTAAAGAAATTTCGTCCTCGAAATTCAGGACCAAGCACAAAGTCCCAGGGGAAGAACACTGAACCAACTGACACGCTGTCAGAGCCCCAGCACAGAAAACCTCGATTCTCATGAAAACACCGATCCTGAGGGACACCGCCAGACTTACAATCACAAGCAACACCTCGCTCCTCGCGCCGAGCACACAGGCCAACAGAGCAGGCATATAGCAAAGGACACAGTCCGGCATCACCTCAGACAACGCGAGAATCCACCATGGCACCGCAGCCACGATCTCACTCACCGAGGAATCACAACCCTCAACACGAGCAACAGCTACTGATCCACCCAATGGTCAGCAGACAAAACACACATCAGCTTCGCAACCAGCTGACAGGTCGCACACCCTCCTCAAGGGAGCAACCAAAACAGAGCCTCCACCAGCTCAAGCAGCCATCTCAACAGACCGCAACCAGAACATCGGCTCAGCATCAAGAAACACCTCACACATGGCAAGCCGAAAGCCGGACATAACACCGTGCCAACTCTTGTCAGAAGATAAACTTCGACAAAGTCCAGATCCCATCCGGAAAGGCACATCACAGAAACGACCACCAAAGGTCTCGCTGGCACACGGCTCTCGCCACGCTCGAGCCCCAACAACCAGCATCTTCTGTCTCTGAAAAGACCATCCATTGGTCACCGACTGCTCGTCAACGGGAAACCTTCGCTTGCTCAGCTTCTTCCTTCTTTCCTGGTCCTCGACCGGGTCCAAAGGAAACATTCCAAACCTCAGCAAGCCATCCGTCGACTCCCACCCAGACTGATGCCACATCTCGAGCAGCACTCCTCTCGGACACCGCATCCGAGCTCGAACATCGCTCCAACTCGACCCTCTCGAGGAGCACGACGAAACCAAATGACGGATCCTGGTGTCTTCAATCATCACCTCACTGGACTCAGACTCACAGGGGAATCATCCCACGCTGGTCACCAAATCAGGGATAACCATTGCGACACCAACGTCCTATCAAGGACCATCCTCCGACGCCCATCTCACAAAAGGCCTCCGCCCACAGGCGTCACTCATCCATCTGGTCTCATCAAATCATTTGATCAATGCAAGTGGACACCTGCCAATCCCGATTCCGCCCTTACCACAGAGCCACGGGACACCACCTGGACAGGGCTCACGGATCCCAAAGCAACATACATCTCATCGTGGTCGGCTACGAGACTAGCCTTACTAGTCATCCGCAGTTACCAACAGGAACCCACAACCTGCCAGAGATCACTTCCTCAAAAGATGATCTCATCTGAGGACACGACTGGGGACACAAGTCGAGCGCCAAGCCACCGACTCTGACCAACACGTCCTCGACCATCGTCAGGCGACATCCTCAACAACCTCATCCAGGTCCAACACCGACGCCTAACACGGCTTCCAACACAGGAACAGGGTACTCATGCGGCGCACTAGCCAGCACATTTCCCAACACTCCATCATGCCAGTGCCAAGAACCACGATATCTCGGGCAACGGCATGGCAACGACACGTTTCACACCGAGGAACCCATCCTCTGATGCTCAATGCAAACTCAGAAATCCGCCCGTAGCCACCAACGCTACGATCCTGAACCAGTGGGTTATGGGCCCACCACGCTTCCGCTGCGCACTCTGATCCGCGCGCACAGCCAAGAAAGTGAACACCGCCCAACCAGCACTCATCCTTCCAGAATAGCGCCAGCACCCTCACACGACAAGGGAATGGGCACGACTTCTCTGTAATATCCCGGACCTTTCGGATCCTTCTTCATGGGTCCCGGATCTAGTTTTTGGAGTGTCCGGCTCCGTTGTGTCCGAAATTTCGTTTCGGACATCTTTCGTGTTCGGATCGGCGCGATCCGGAGTCGTTTCGGAGGCCCGGAGGCGTTCCGCGGCTTTTTCCGCGTGTGTTTTCCGATTCCCGGTGTGTGTTTCGGCTTTTCTCTTCGGACGCTCGTTGCGGGTGAACCGGGCTGTTCACACGGACACGAGTGGTACCGTTGCGATCGGTGCGTTCCGAGGATCGCGGGGGTGTGATTTCCTATTTTTTTGGAATTTTACGGATTTTCCGGGTTTTTCTATAAAACCCTTTTTCTTTTCTCTCTCCCCCACCATCTTCTTCTTCCTCTCTTCTTCTTCCTCCTTCCTCCTCCACCGTGTCTCCCTCCCTCTCCCTCTCTTCCTCCCGGTTGGCCACGGCGAGCTCCCCTCCGGCTGCAGACGGCGGCGGGGCGACGGCGCGGCGACGTGGGCGGCGGCGAGGCGGTCGTGGGGGCGTGCGGCAAGCGTGGGAAGCTTAAGGAAGAACGAGGGTTTTCAAGCGTTCTTCGCGATTCGTGGACGATCCGGCGGAGCATTCGCTCCATTGAGGTAGGGTGACGTTCCCTAGCTCTTCGCCGTTCTTTTCCGTGGTTTGTAGGCCGCGGGGAGGCCGAGAGAGGCATGTTTGGGCGTTTTTGGGGTTTTTCCATGTTTTGGGGAGAGCCGCCCGATCTATGGTTTTAGCCCATGATTCTATGTTTTGGTGGTTTAGATGCATGCTAGGGGTCCCCAGGGGTCTTCCCCCTTGTTTTCCCCCTCTCCGGTGGAGGTACGGGGGCGTGGTTGGTGTTTTTGGGGTTTTCCCGCCGTAGCGTGCTCTGGGGCAAGCGACGGTCACTCCAGTGACCGTCACATGCTTGTGACGCCCCTAGAGGGGTGCGTTACTTCCCTGGGTGTTGGCCTTTAGGGTCGAGGGCTGTAGCGGTCCTGCGACTGGCCGCCGTTTGCTAGTGACGCCCCTGGGCTGGGCCGTCACATGCTTTCGACCGTTGGGTTTTGACCGTTGGGGGTCAGGCCATGTAACGCACCGAGATAGGCGCGTTACATGCGTGTAACGCACTGGGGCAGGAGCGTTACTTCCTGTTGTCCCCATGTGGATGGGCCAAGCGACGCACTGGGCCCAGCGCGTTACTTACAAGCGACGCGCTGGGGCAGGCGCGTCACTTCCCTTTCCATCCCGAGCGTGAGGCCCACGCGACGCGCTGGTCTAGGCGCGTCACATGCGAGTAACGCACTGAGCCCGACGCGTTGCTTGCAAGCGACGCGCCAGGGTAAGCGCGTTACTTTCCCTGTGGTTTTCGTGGGTGTGGGGTGCCATGTGACGCCCTGGCCTAGGTGCGCCGCTTCCAAGCGACGCACTAGGGTAGGCGCGTCGCTTCCCCCTACCCCCTGGCCGTGTGACGGTCCGCCTTAGACCGCTATTTTCAAGTGACGGCCCTAGAGTGGACCGCCATTTGGCAGTGACGGTCTGAGGGTCGGACCGCCACTTCCTGTGTTGCCCCATGAGGGTGGCAACCTCGCTTTTCTCCGACCGTGGTCTCCGTGCGACGGGACTAGTGCGTGGGGTGATTCCCACACGTTGTCGGGCTTGGGCGTTGTTTTCCGTAACTTGAGAGTCTACTCCTTCAGTGACCCTCCACTAGTCGTAGCCTACTAGTACGCGTGTGCTAGTCGCACCAGGGAGTGGTGTACGGGCTGACCTTTAGAGACGGTTTGTGGACCGGTTACCGTTGGGCCCCACGTCTTGCAGCCAGAGTCCGGCTGAGGGGAAAACCGGTCAGAGGGCCAGACCTGGGACGCGTGGTCTGTGTGTGCACACGTGGTTGGGGGCGGTTGGACCCACGTCGACGGGCGTGACCCCAGCTAGTCACTTGTTTGTGGTTACTTGTACGGTGTTGCGCCTCGGGTAGGACCTACCATGTCAGGCGGTTCACCTGCGGTACGGTGTAAGACGTCAGGGGACGCTACCGGCTGTGCTTCTAGTGGGTGGTACTCCTGTCGAGTACGGAGTGTCAGACTGTCAGTCGTGTGTTTCCGACCTTCGGGTTTTGACGGTTCGACCGTTGAGTTTCGGTCTTCTCGTACCGTGGCACGTGTGTCGGTTTGCGTGCCGTTAGGGTCTAGTTCTGTAGAGTACAGGGCTTTCCTTTCCGAGGTACTTTCCTACCGCTAGAGTAGTGGTTTCTCGTTTTTCGAGGTAGGGTTCGAGTGATCCCTACTGAGTCTTGTTCCGAGACTCATTCCCTGCGTGTTTTCGCCGTGTTTCAGGTGAGGCGCCACCTTCGGGGAGCGCGTCAGGAGCGCAGCGGAAGCGTGGTGCGGGTGTCCTGAGGTAGTGCCAGAGGTCAGAGCCGGGGGATGCCCCGTGTAGCTGTACTTTTCTTTCTTGTCACTGTACTAGTCGTGGACTACTGTTGCTGTTGTTGTTATTTTATTGTGGACCATGTAAAATGTTAAATTCATTTCCTGCTTAATATCATAACTGTTTAATTTCTGCAATTATTTGTGATACTTGTGTAGTTTCCACACCATCCTTTTAACCCTTCCGAGTCTTCGGGCTCGTGGGTGGCGGTGCGAGTCTCGGGTTATCGGGCCTTCCCGGTAATCGGATTCTCGGGTCGTTACAGCTGGTATCAGAGCGCGGTTGTGGAATTACATGGGAATTATAGGTAATTGTATTGGTCCACTAGTCCACAACGATGATGTACATGTGACGCTGGCATGGGGCACCGCGTGTTTTATTTTGACCTTGCCGTTTGTGTGTTTTCTGTCTTGTGCTTCAGGAGCGAGTATGGCGCCGAGGAGAAGTTCTCGCTCTCAGCAGGGGCAGTCGGCTGGAGGTCAGGAGATCCAGCAGGGGGTCCAGAGGGACCAGGAGGAGCATAGCAGAGTTCCGGGAGCTACCGAGGCCGCGGATGCTGCGAGGGCTCCGGGGGCCGAGGGTTTTCTCCGTGGCATGTACCATCTCATGGCTCAGCAGTTCGGCGGAGAGGCCGGTGAGGGCTCGTCAGTCAGGGGTGGGCCAGGCCGAGCAGTGAGGGACTTCATGCAGTTCCATCCACCTTACTTTAGCGGCCAGGCAGACCCTGATGCGGCTCGTGATTGGCTTGATGAGATGGAGCGGGTGTTCAGTTCTGCGAAGAGTGCTGTCGAGGACAGAGTGGTGTTGGCCTACAACCAGTTGCAGGGTACGGCTCGGAGGTGGTGGTCTTCCGAGTGGAAGACGTCCTTTCAGCTTCGTCCACTTGAGCAGGTCGAGTGGGATGACTTTGTCAGTGCTTTCGAGCGTACGTACTGTCCAGATGTTGTTGCTACGCAGCGGATGCGGGAGTTTCTGGAGCTGGTGCAGGGTGACATGTCCGTGTTGCAGTACAGGGCCCGATTTGTCGAGCTGGGTCGGTACGCACCTCATATCATGGAGCATGAGAGGGTGAGGACGACGTAGTTTGTGCAGGGCTTGAGGATGGAGCTGAGGCACCATCTGATCGCGAATGGGGCCACTGATCTCGAGACGGCGTCTCGTGTTGCGATTTCCTTGGAGATGGATATGCAGAGGACTCGAGGACCGATCAGCCAGGGGCAGTCTGTGTCAGGTCGCAACCAACAGTCGGCTACTCAGCAGCAGGGTTTCTTTCAGTCTGCGTCGGGTGGTTCAGGAGTACCGGCATCGGCAGCTTCGGTGACAGGATCTGCGTCCTTCGGCTCGAAGGTCAAGAAGTTCTTCAAGAAGGGGTTCGGCAAGAAGAAGTCCAGAGATCAGGGGCAGGCTTCATCGGGCAGTGTGCAGCAGCCGTTTCCTTTGCAGCGACAGGGATCGGTGGGTGGATCGCGAGGACCTTGTCCACGGTGTAGTGAGACCCACCCAGGCAGGCAGTGCACGGCGCCGATCATCTGTTTTCGGTGTGACCAGCCAGGGCACATGGCGCGTGACTGTCCTCAGAGGCCGCCGCAGCAGCAGGTTTCCCAGCAGCAGCAGCAGCAGGGACAGTATCCGCCGCTACCCAGGTCAGCTAGTGTGGGAGGCAGGCAGAGGGCTCGTGGCCAGATCACGCACTTGACCAGGGCAGAGGCAGTAGCGTCGCAGCTCGTGGAAGGTACCGTTCAGATTTTGGGTTGTGCGGCTCGGGTTTTATTTGATTCTGGCGCGTCTCATTCGTTTATTTCGGAGGATTTCGCGTCGAGCGTCGAGGAGCCGGTGACCCAGTTGTCCTGTGATTTGGCTGTGGAGTTGCCTTCGGGTGACTTTATGGTCACTCCGTATTGCTTCGACCAGGTTCCGGTGTGGATCGATGGACGGAGTATGCCAGGCAGGTTGTATGCGTTGCAGCTTCGGGATTATGATGTGATTCTAGGCATGGATTGGCTCGAGACTCATAGAGCGGTGGTGGATTGTGGAATGAAGAGGGTCTACTTCCAGCATCCGAGCAAGAGGACCTTCTATTTCCAAGGTATCCGTTCCACCTCTTCTCGATTTCTTATCTCTGCTATTCGAGCCCGTCGATTGCTTGATTCAGGTTGCCAGGGTTTTCTCGCGTCAGTGGTTGTGTCTGACCGGATGGAGCCGAATGTCGAGGACATTGCGGTGGTGTGCGAGTTTCCCGATGTTTTTCCTGAGGAGTTGCCTGGATTACCTCCCCAGCGGGAGATCGATTTCGTGATCGAGGTTGTGCCTGGTACGGGACCTTTGGCGAAGGCTCCCTACCGTATGGCCCCCGCTGAGTTGAGGGAGTTGAGGGCGCAGTTGCAGGAGCTGTTGGCCAAGGGGTATATTCGTCCGAGCTTTTCCCCTTGGGGTGCGCCCGTGCTGTTTGTGAAGAAGAAGGACGGTAGTCTGCGGCTGTGCATTGACTATCGGCAGCTGAATGAAGTGACCGTTAAGAACAAGTATCCGTTGCCGCGGATTGATGATTTGTTCGACCAGCTGCAGTCTGCGCGAGTGTTCTCGCGGGTTGATTTGCGGTCCGGTTACTATCAGCTGAGAATTCGCGAGTCCGATGTGGAGAAGACTGCGTTCAGTACGAGGTACGGGCATTATGAGTTTCTGGTGATGCCGTTTGGGCTCACCAATGCCCCAGCAGCCTTCATGGACTTGATGCAGAGGGTGTTCCACCCGTATTTGGACCAGTTCGTGGTCATCTTCGTGGATGACATCCTTGTTTATTCGCAGTCTGCCGAGGAGCATGCGTACCATTTGGGTGTGGTGCTGCAGACGTTGCGAGATCACCAGTTGTATGCGAAGCTCAGCAAGTGCGAGTTTTGGCTCAGCGAGGTGCACTTTCTGGGGCACGTGATTTCTGGTGATGGCATTTCCGTGGATCCCGCCAAGGTCGAGGCCGTGATGCAGTGGCCGAGGCCGAGGTCGGTGACGGAGATCCGGAGTTTCTTGGGGCTTGCGGGTTATTATCGCCGGTTTATCCAGGATTTTTCTCGCATTGCGACCCCGATGACGAGGCTCACGCGGAAGGATGTGCCTTTCGTCTGGTCCGAGGAGTGTGAGCAGAGCTTTAGGGAACTGAAGAGGTTGCTCACCTCGGCTCCGGTGTTGGTTTTGCCTTCTGGATCGGGAGGTTTTGTGGTGTGTACAGATGCTTCCGGCGTTGGATTGGGTGCTGTTCTGATGCAGCATGGTAGAGTGGTGGCTTATGCATCTCGGCAGCTAAAGCCCCATGAGGAGAACTACCCTACCCATGACCTTGAGTTGGCGGCAGTGATCTTCGCGCTGAAGATCTGGAGGCATTATCTGTACGGTGAGAAGTTCGAGGTGTTCACTGACCATCAGAGTCTGAGGTATGTGTTCTCGCAGAGAGATCTGAACCTCAGACAAAGGCGTTGGATGGAGTTCATGAAGGACTATGACTTCACCCTGTCTTATCAGCCGGGCAGGATGAATGTCGTCGCCGATGCCTTGAGTAGGAAGGTTGCGGTCAGTACCTTGATGCTGAGGAAGTGGAGGCTCTGGGAACAGGTGCCCGAAGTATCTTTCAGGCTCAAGATTCCCCAGAAGCCAGGGTTGGCAGTGCTTGCGAGTCTGACTGTCACTCCTGCTATCCGTCGTCAGGTGACAGAGGCTCAGCATGCGGACCCTGAGTTGCCCCGGATTTTGGCGATAGCTGATGTGGAGCTTGGCGAGGACGGTGCTGCGAGGTTTCGTGGCAGGCTGTACGTCCCAGGGGAGGAGCAGGTTCGTCGTGCGGTGTTACGCGAGGCTCATGGGAGCAGGTACACTGTGCACCCGGGTGCGACGAAGATGTATCGGAACTTGCGGAGGCAGTTCTGGTGGCCTGGCATGAAGAGAGATGTGGCCGAGTTTGTGGCCAGGTGCCTGATCTGTCAGCAAGTGAAGGCGGAGCATCAGCGACCAGGCGGTACTCTCCAGCCCTTGGATGTTCCTGCTTGGAAGTGGGACCATGTGACCACGGATTTTGTGGTGGGGTTGCCCAGAACCCCGACTGGGCAGGACAGTATTTGGTTGCTGGTGGATCGGCTGACGAAGGTGACGCGGTTGCTACCGGTCAAGGTCAGCTGGAGCGTGCCTAAGTTGGCTCGTCTTTATGTGGAGCGGATCGTTCCGTTGCATGGGGTTCCCATTTCGATCGTGTCGGATCGGGATCCGCGCTTCACTTCTGATTCTGGAGGAGTTTCCAGCGAGCTCTTGGCACGGAGTTGGCATTTAGCTCGGCGTATCATCCACAGTCGGATGGCCAGTCTGAGAGGACCATTCAGACTTTGGAGGACATGCTGAGATCCTGCTGCCTGGAGTGGCAAGGGAGTTGGATTCGTCACCTACCGTTAGTGGAGTTTGCCTATAACAACAGCTTTCATTCGAGCATCGGCATGGCTCCTTATGAGGCATTGTATGGGCGTCCTTGTCGGACTCCACTTGATTGGTTTGAGGTGGGTGAGCGTGTTTTGACGGGACCGGAATTGGTGCAGCAATGTGTGGATGTTGTGCACCTGGTTCGTCAGAACATGTTGGCGGCCCAGAGTCGGCAGAAGAGCTATGCTGACCGTAGGCGGCAGCCCCTCGAGTTCGCCGTGGGCGATCATGTGTTCTTGAGAGTTTCTCCGATGAAGGGGGTGATGCGGTTTGGACGGCGTGGGAAGCTGAGTCCCCGCTATATTGGTCCTTTCGCGATTGTGGAGCGCATCGGTGAGGTTGCTTACCGGTTGCAGTTACCCTCTGAGTTGGCGTCGGTGCATGACGTGTTCCACGTCTCTATGTTGCGGAAGTATATGCCCGATGACTCTCATGTGCTCGAGTTTTCCGTTTGGCCTGAGGTGACTCCAGATCTTTCTCTCCCAGAGTTTCCGATCCGCGTGGAGGATAGGCGAGAGCAGCGCCTGCGGAACAAGGTCATTCCCTTGGTAAAAGTCGTGTGGCAACGACACTCTGGTGGTGAGGCTTCGTGGGAACGTGAGGACGAGATGCGTCAGCAGTTCCCGTACCTGTTTGAGTGAGTCTTCCTCTTCTTTCCCCTTGGGTTGTTCTCAATTTCGAGGACGAAATTCCTTAAGGGGGGAGGGCTGTAATATCCCGGACCTTTCGGATCCTTCTTCATGGGTCCCGGATCTAGTTTTCGGAGTGTCCGGCTCCGTTGTGTCCGAAATTTCGTTTCGGACATCTTTCGTGTTCGGATCGGCGCGATCCGGAGTCGTTTCGGAGGCCCGGAGGCGTTCCGCGGCTTTTTCCGCGTGTGTTTTCCGATTCCCGGTGTGTGTTTCGGCTTTTCTCTTCGGACGCTCGTTGCGGGTGAACCGGGCTGTTCACACGGACACGAGTGGTACCGTTGCGATCGGTGCGTTCCGAGGATCGCGGGGGTGTGATTTCCTATTTTTTGGAATTTTACGGATTTTCCGGGTTTTTCTATAAAACCCTTTTTCTTTTCTCTCTCCCCCACCATCTTCTTCTTCCTCTCTTCTTCTTCCTCCTTCCTCCTCCACCGTGTCTCCCTCCCTCTCCCTCTCTTCCTCCCGGTTGGCCACGGCGAGCTCCCCTCCGGCTGCAGACGGCGGCGGGGCGACGGCGCGGCGACGTGGGCGGCGGCGAGGCGGTCGTGGGGGCGTGCGGCAAGCGTGGGAAGCTTAAGGAAGAACGAGGGTTTTCAAGCGTTCTTCGCGATTCGTGGACGATCCGGCGGAGCATTCGCTCCATTGAGGTAGGGTGACGTTCCCTAGCTCTTCGCCGTTCTTTTCCGTGGTTTGTAGGCCGCGGGGAGGCCGAGAGAGGCATGTTTGGGCGTTTTTGGGGTTTTTCCATGTTTTGGGGAGAGCCGCCCGATCTATGGTTTTAGCCCATGATTCTATGTTTTGGTGGTTTAGATGCATGCTAGGGGTCCCCAGGGGTCTTCCCCCTTGTTTTCCCCCTCTCCGGTGGAGGTACGGGGGCGTGGTTGGTGTTTTTGGGGTTTTCCCGCCGTAGCGTGCTCTGGGGCAAGCGACGGTCACTCCAGTGACCGTCACATGCTTGTACGCCCCTAGAGGGGTGCGTTACTTCCCTGGGTGTTGGCCTTTAGGGTCGAGGGCTGTAGCGGTCCTGCGACTGGCCGCCGTTTGCTAGTGACGCCCCTGGGCTGGGCCGTCACATGCTTTCGACCGTTGGGTTTTGACCGTTGGGGGTCAGGCCATGTAACGCACCGAGATAGGCGCGTTACATGCGTGTAACGCACTGGGGCAGGAGCGTTACTTCCTGTTGTCCCCATGTGGATGGGCCAAGCGACGCACTGGGCCCAGCGCGTTACTTACAAGCGACGCGCTGGGGCAGGCGCGTCACTTCCCTTTCCATCCCGAGCGTGAGGCCCACGCGACGCGCTGGTCTAGGCGCGTCACATGCGAGTAACGCACTGAGCCCGACGCGTTGCTTGCAAGCGACGCGCCAGGGTAAGCGCGTTACTTTCCCTGTGGTTTTCGTGGGTGTGGGGTGCCATGTGACGCCCTGGCCTAGGTGCGCCGCTTCCAAGCGACGCACTAGGGTAGGCGCGTCGCTTCCCCCTACCCCCTGGCCGTGTGACGGTCCGCCTTAGACCGCTATTTTCAAGTGACGGCCCTAGAGTGGACCGCCATTTGGCAGTGACGGTCTGAGGGTCGGACCGCCACTTCCTGTGTTGCCCCATGAGGGTGGCAACCTCGCTTTTCTCCGACCGTGGTCTCCGTGCGACGGGACTAGTGCGTGGGGTGATTCCCACACGTTGTCGGGCTTGGGCGTTGTTTTCCGTAACTTGAGAGTCTACTCCTTCAGTGACCCTCCACTAGTCGTAGCCTACTAGTACGCGTGTGCTAGTCGCACCAGGGAGTGGTGTACGGGCTGACCTTTAGAGACGGTTTGTGGACCGGTTACCGTTGGGCCCCACGTCTTGCAGCCAGAGTCCGGCTGAGGGGAAAACCGGTCAGAGGGCCAGACCTGGGACGCGTGGTCTGTGTGTGCACACGTGGTTGGGGGCGGTTGGACCCACGTCGACGGGCGTGACCCCAGCTAGTCACTTGTTTGTGGTTACTTGTACGGTGTTGCGCCTCGGGTAGGACCTACCATGTCAGGCGGTTCACCTGCGGTACGGTGTAAGACGTCATGGGACGCTACCGGCTGTGCTTCTAGTGGGTGGTACTCCTGTCGAGTACGGAGTGTCAGACTGTCAGTCGTGTGTTTCCGACCTTCGGGTTTTGACGGTTCGACCGTTGAGTTTCGGTCTTCTCGTACCGTGGCACGTGTGTCGGTTTGCGTGCCGTTAGGGTCTAGTTCTGTAGAGTACAGGGCTTTCCTTTCCGAGGTACTTTCCTACCGCTAGAGTAGTGGTTTCTCGTTTTTCGAGGTAGGGTTCGAGTGATCCCTACTGAGTCTTGTTCCGAGACTCATTCCCTGCGTGTTTTCGCCGTGTTTCAGGTGAGGCGCCACCTTCGGGGAGCGCGTCAGGAGCGCAGCGGAAGCGTGGTGCGGGTGTCCTGGGGTAGTGCCAGAGGTCAGAGCCGGGGGATGCCCCGTGTAGCTGTACTTTTCTTTCTTGTCACTGTACTAGTCGTGGACTACTGTTGCTGTTGTTGTTATTTTATTGTGGACCATGTAAAATGTTAAATTCATTTCCTGCTTAATATCATAACTGTTTAATTTCTGCAATTATTTGTGATACTTGTGTAGTTTCCACACCATCCTTTTAACCCTTCCGAGTCTTCGGGCTCGTGGGTGGCGGTGCGAGTCTCGGGTTATCGGGCCTTCCCGGTAATCGGATTCTCGGGTCGTTACATTCTCACAGGCAACCGCCTTGCCAAGACAAGGAGCACGTCTCGCACGGACTTCATGGCACACAAGGCCAACCAATCCGGGCACCCAATGCAAGATGACGAACCTTAGCCCAACACAATCTCTCCAACCAAAGGGGAGACCAAACGCACTTCCGATCAACGGAAGAGCTTCACGCTCGACCTGACCTCGAACCTTGCACATGCTGGAAACAACACCATCCAGCACCAAGGAAAGCCATCTCTTCCATCAGGTCAGCGCCTTCGACACACTCGATGAGTGTCACGTCGGACCACAATCACAGCATCTCTCGATGCACCACTGCTGCAATTCCTCAAACTGCAACACATCACGCTAAGAGCCTCAACACGAGCCATAACCGACAACCGCCGATGCTCACCCTCGAGTCCCGAAACTCACCGCGGAGCCTTCACATCTCAAGCCAACTTCAGGGCGAACACAACCCAATCGCACACAAGAGCGCAGGAGCAAGACTTACTGGGACACCACAGCCCAATCCTACCTCGAAATCCATAAAACAATCGGGACCGACACGTCATTTCTGACGCCACAGAGCACGACAAGATCATCAGGCTCGACAAAACAGCCGCTCACCGAGAAGATATTTCGCTCACCCGAGCACACTTCTCGATCAGAACGCCTCAGGAGCTGGACAAACCTCAAGCTGGAGTGACCAAAAACCGACAGCAGCTCCCTCAGAGCACGCTCACGGCCACTTAACCAAGAACAGTCCGCACCAGCCACCTGACCACGCTGCAGGTTGCTCGAACGCAGCACCGCGAACTCACGCCTGCCAGCAACCTCTGCCCAACGCAGCACAACCAGGGCCACCACCGATGAGGGAGAAGGCTCTCGACCTCGATCCTTAGACCCCATGCTGGCATGAAAGCCGCGGACAGCAACCACCTTCACAGCGCCGCACAGCGCACTCAAGCTCTCAAGCGAGAAACAAAGCGGAAAAACAAGCACAAAACCCTATGCCAGCTGCCGACTGTACTGGACCTTATGGACTCTAATCACTGCAATATTTCAAATTCCTATGTATGTCCACAACGACCGCTCTGATACCAGCTGTAACGACACGAGAATCTGATTACCGGGAAGGCCCGATAACCCGAGACTCGCACCGCCGCCCACGAGCCGGGAGGGCTCGGAAGGGCTAAAAGGAGTGTGGAGGCACAAAGAAATAGGAAATAAAGCAGGACAACTCAACAATTAACAGAAATAAATAAACAACTACAACAGAGTCCAGTCCAACAGAAAGTACAGTCTAAAGCAGTAAAGCGTACCACATGCCAAGTGAACACTGGGCCCGGCAAGCTGGCAACTGAGAACTTCCGCTCCGCACCCTCGAACCTCGAGGAAGAACCACCACACCTGAAAAGCATGGAATGAGTCTCCAAAACAGAGACTCAGCAGGGATCCCGCGGAACCCCAACCGGAAATAACGGCGGTAGCGGAAAGGAGAGCTACGACTACAGCAGGAACAGCAAACCGGTGGCCGGTCAAAACTCGGCACTACAGCTACTCCTACTGCCAGAAGGCAGACCTCGACCACGCGGTCGAAGCTACCGAACCACGCTAGTACCACCTACCGAAGTAAGAACACACGGCAACCACGCCGTAGAGGTCTGTCCCCCGGACAGCCAATCTGGACACGCTGTCCAAGGTGCAACCCCGACCATCCGATCGCGGGTACCGCACAACAAGACGCCACCTCGGTAAAGCCACTAGCACTAGTCTCACGGCGCAAGAACCGACACACGCGTCAAGGTGAAACAACCGAACTCACCGGTCAACACGACCAAAAACCCGAAGGTCAAAGACACAGAGACTGACAGTCTGTCACTCCGTACTCGACAGGAGTACCACCCACTAGAAGCACAGCCGGTAGCGTCCCCTGACGTCTTACACCGCATCGCAGGTGAACCATCTGACGTGGTAGGTCCTACCCGAGGCGCAGACACCGTACAAGTAACCACAAACAAGTAACTAGCTGGGGTCACGCCCGTCGACGTGGGTCCAACCGCCCCCAACCACGTGTGCACACACAGACCACGCGTCCTAGGTCTGGCCCTCTGACTGGTTTTCCCCCGCAGCCGGACTCTGGCTACGACGAGGGGCCCGACGGAAACCAGTCTAACCGTCCTCAGGGTAAGCCCGTACACCACTCCCTGGTGCGACCAGTACAGGCGTACTGGTAGGCTACGACTAGTGGAGGGTCACTGAAGGAGTAGACTCTCAACTCAACGGAAAACAACGTCCGAATCCGACGACGTACGGGGACCACCCCACGTACCGGCCCCGTCGCACAGTGACCACAGTCGGAGAAGAAACGGGACTCACAGTCCACGTCCACTCACGCACCGTGCGCGAGAGTCGAGAAAACTCGAGTGGCACTTAAGCCACTAGACTCTAGACAGTCCTCTATACACACTACAGCCAACGGTCCTTGAGTCACAAGACTCGGGGTCAAGACCGTTGTACGCAACAGCACAAGGCCGTCAATCTAGTCCAATCTCTAGGTCTAAAACCACGGTAGCACAAGTACCGAGACAACTCACGAGTCGCCAAGACCACTCCCTCGGGAAGGGAACGCAAGGGACCAAGGCCACCCACACGGGCCACACGGAAAACACAGAAGCACGATTCCCAGGGCAGCACACAAGCCACCACGACGATTTCCCATCTTGAAGCAAGCGGGAAACCTCCAGCCCCAGGCCGGATAACTGGACTCGCAGTCCAAGGCCAAACACATGGCCCACATGGGAATCGCCTTCCAAAGAAACTCACGACATGTGGGGGAGACCCCACCGCACGCACACCGATACACGGTGACTCGATCGAGCGTAACACGAAAGCCCGGAACACGTGGGATCACCCAGACCCACCACACCTACGGGCACGCTAATCGAGGCAACACGGTCCCTCCCGACACCCCAAAAACACAGACACAAAACCCATGGGGTGTCCGGGATACTTACAAGGCCGGAGGTCGACCACTGGGTCACAACCGAGTCGACCGAAGGCCAACACAACATAATCGGGACGTTAAAAGGTCACCCGGACCCTTAAGCGCATGACACGCAAAACGAGGTAAGTGGGACAACCTCTGGACACCCAAAGACATGGTCACGGAACTCCACGGGGTGTCCGAGATACTCACGAGACCTAAAGTCAACCACTGGGTCACAACCGGGTTGATCGGGGGTCAAAACAGCGCAAACAGGAACCAGAACATGGTAGTGGTCACCTGGTGACCGCGACCAGATGGTAGCGGTCGACCGATGACCGCGACCAGGCTATCACGGTCGCCTCACAATCGCGACAAGCCACGATCAAGGTCGCCCGAGGACCGCGACCAGGTGGTAGCGGTCGTCCCCTAACCGTGACCAGACAAAAGCGGTCGATCGCACGTCCGCGACGCTCGAAGGCCTTTCGAGTCAAACACAAAGGATGAAAGCGGTTCTCCCAGGACCGCGACCAGATGGTAGCGGTTTCTGGTGGACCGCGATCATTTCGGAAAACTGGGAACGGCGGGAAAACACCCAAAAATCCACGCCAGACCCCAATCATCCACGGATGAAGGGGAGAACATAGGGGAAACTCCCCAACAACCCCTAGCATGCATCTATGGCCTCGGATCGGCCTAAAAGGCAATGAATCGCTAGATCGGGCGATCACTCCCCAAAACATGATTTTACCCAAAACGCCCCAAACGACCCGCTCGGCTCACCACGGCCTACCAAACTCTCAGGAATTGAAGCGCACGAGCTGGGGGTCCATCACCCTACCTCCACCGAAGATTTCGCGCACCGTGGACGCCGATCCACTAAGAAAACGCCGTTGAAGCCTCGCCGTTCCACGAACTCACGACCGAGCTTCCACGCGCCGCCACCGCCTCGATCCTCATCCATCCTCGCCCGTACCTCGCCCGCGCCGTCCCCACCTCGCCCGTACTCCGCCCCGTCGGCCGTCGGAGAGAGAGGGAGAGAGGAGAGAGCGTGAGAAGAGAGAGGGAGAGAAAAGAGAAATGAGAGGGGAGAGAGAAAAGAGTTATATATAGGAAAATCCGGAAATTCGGAAAAATCCAGAAAAATAGAAAATCACACCCTCGCGATCCTCGGGACGCACCGGTTGCAACGGTACCACTCGCACCCAGGTGAACGGCCCGGTTCACCCGCAACAAGCTTCCGAAGGGAAAGCCGAAACCCACGCCGGGAATCGGAAAACACACGCGGAAAAAGCCGCGGAACGCCTCTGGGCCTCCGAAACGACTCCGGATCGCACCGATCCGAACACGAAAGATCTCCGAAACGAAATTTCGGACACAACGGAGTTGGACGCTCCGAGAAAGTAGATCCGGGACCCACGAAGAAGGATCCAAAAAACCCGGGGCATTACACAGAACCCGGTACACGACGACTCACGTCTCGTGACAGAAGCACCACCCACTAGAAGAACGACCGGATGCGTCCCCTGACGTCTTACACCGTGTCACAAGTGTCTAGCTACCACGCCCCAGGCGGAGACTCAGACACACACAGTAACCAGTACCACAGAACAAGGACTAGTTGGGGTCTCACCTGCCGGCGCCTTCTGACGCCCCCAACCTCGTGTGCACACTCAGACCATACGCCCTAGGCCTGTCCTCTAGCTGGTAATTCCCCCTAAGCCCGGACTCGGCTGTATGTGGGGGCCCTACGGTAACCAACCTACTCACCGTCTCTCTCGGGTCAGCCGCTCCACCACTCCCAGGTGGGTCAGCACACGCGTGCCGTAAGAAGGATATGACTAGTGGACGTGTCACAGAACGTGGACACAGAAAATCACGCACGCACCCATTGCGAGTAACACGGAGTAACAGGTGGCACTACGCCACCAGACTCTAGATGGTCCACTAGACCTACGAAACCCAACGGCCTTTGAGTCACAAGACTCGGGGTCAAGACCGTTGCACATGACAGCACTGAGCCATCAATCTGGCCTAATCCTTAGGTCCAAAACCACAATGCGATAACTCACGAGGCAGTTCACAACCGTCGAGACCCATCCCTCGAGGAGGGAACT
Organism: Amorphophallus konjac; assembly: GCA_022559845.1. Classification (NCBI taxonomy): domain Eukaryota; kingdom Viridiplantae; phylum Streptophyta; class Magnoliopsida; order Alismatales; family Araceae; genus Amorphophallus; species Amorphophallus konjac. The sequence goes on along the minus strand of JAHNEJ010003341.1, from coordinate 10,935 downwards.
TAAGAAACCTCCAGCCCCAGGCTAGGAGACTGGACTCACCGTCTAAGGCCACACGCTTGGCCCACTCGGAAGCCACCTTCCAGAGAAGCCACGACTTGCGGGGAAACCTCATTGCACTCACACCGATACACGGTGACTCGATCTAGCAAGAACACGGAAGCCCGGAACACCTGGGGTCACCCGGACCCACCAAGCCCACGGGCACGCTTATCGAGGTAACGCGATACCTCCAGACACCCCTAAACACGGTAACGAAACCCACGTGGTGTCCGGGACACTCACGAGGCCAAAGGTCGACCACTGGGTCACAATCGGGTCGACCGGAGACCAACACAACACAATCGGAACGCTAGAAGGTCACCCGCACCCTTAAACCGATGGGCACGCTAATCGGGGGAACACGGAACCTCCGAACACCCAAGACACGGTCACGGAACTCCACGGGGTCTCCGAGACACACACGGCCCAAGGGGAGCATAATCAACCGCAGACCGCCCGCCCCGGGCAGCCCGACTGGTCACCTCCAAGAACGCGCTATATGTCCATAGCGCGTTCAAGCAGAACGCGCTAGGATCCTATAGCGCGACAGTAATGAACGCGCTATAGGTCCATAGCGCGACCAGGCCAGGTCGCGCTATGATCCTATAGCGCGACAATCCTGAACGCGCCATAACTCTATAGCGCGACAGGAACCGCCATACTGTTCATCTTCTCCGATGAACACGCCCTATCGGGGTGGCGCGACCCTCAAGAATGCGCTAGCCGAGACTAGCGTGTTCTCAGTCCGCGCCCGAAAACGATGGAAATCACGGGAAAAACCATTCCACGCCCCGTCCACCCCAAAGTGAAGGGGAAACAAAAGGAGAAACCATCCCCAAGCCCCTAGGCATGCATCTAAACCCCTGGAACGGCCAAAAACACCGTAAAACGGGAGATCCGGCTCATACACCCAAAAACATGCATTTTCCCCAAATCACCCCGTTTAGCTCGCTCGGCTCACCACGGCCTACAAAACTCACGAAAAATGAAGTACGTGGGTTGAGGGTCCATCTCCCTACCTCCACCGAAGAAACGACGTGCCGTGGATGCCGATCCACGAAGAAAACGCCGTTGAAGCCTCGCCGTTCCACGAACCCACGATCGAGCTTCACCACGCCTCCGCCACCTCGATCCTCATCCATCCTCGCCCATGCCTCTCCCGCACCGTCCCCACCTCGCCCACGCTCCAACCCGTCGGCCGCCGGAGAGAGAGGGAGAGAGGAGAGAGCGTGAGAAGAGAGAGGGAGAGAAAAGAGAAATGAGAGGGGAGAGAGAGAAAAGGAGGTTAATATAGAAAATCCAAAAATTCTCAAAAATACCGAAAAATAGAAAATCATGTTTCCACGATCCTCGGAACGCATCGATCGCAACGGTACCACTCGTGCCCTGGTGAACAACCCGGTTCACCCGCAACGAGGTTCCGAAGGAATTACCGAAACACACACCGGGAATCAGAAAACACACGCGGAAAAGCCGCGGAACGTTTCCGGGCCTCCGAAACAACTCCGGATCGTGCCGATCCGAACACGAAAGATGTCCGAAACGAAATTTTGGACATAAAGGAGTCAGACACTCCGAGAAACCAGATCCAAGACCCATGAACAAGGATCTGAAAAATCCGGGGCATTACAGCTGTGACGGTCCAGCGATAGACCGTCAGAGCCTGTGGCGCACCAGTGTTGGACCGCCAGGCTCTGGATTGCACCGGGTGGTTTGCAGTCCCATTTTTTCTCCGACCACGGTCATCGTGCGATGGTGCTGGTACGTGGGATGGTCCCCGTACGTCGTCGGATGCGGACGTTGTTTTCCGTTGACTTGAGAGTCTACCCCTTCAGTGACCCTCCGCTAGTCGTAGCCTGCTTACACGCGAGTGGTCCCACCTGAGAGTAGGTGGAGAGGCTTACCCTGAGGACGGTTTTTAAACTGGTTTCCGTCGGGCTCCACATCTGTAGCCAGAGTCCGACTAAGGGGAAAACCAGTTAGAGGCCAGACCTAGGACGCATGGTCTGTGTGTGCACACGTGTTTGGGGGCGGTTGGACCCACGCTGATGAGCGTGACCCTAGCTAGTCACTTGCTTGTGGTTTCTTGTGCGATGTTCTTGCCTCTGGTAGGCGCTACCACGTCAGGCAGTTCACCTGCGGTGCGGTGTAAGTCGTCAGGGGATGCTACCGACTGTACTTCTAGTGGGAGGTACTCCTGTCGAGTCGGGAGTGACAGATTGTCAGTCTCTGTGACTTCGACCTTCGAGTCTTGGTCGGGTTGACCGTTGAGTCCCGGTTCTTTTGCCGTGGTGCGTGTTTCGATTTCTGTGCCGCGAGACCGATGTTGTAGTTGTAGGGCTGTTACTTCTGAGGTACTCGCTTAACCGCTAGCGTAGTGGTTTCCCGTTTTGCGAGGTAGGGTTCGAGTGATCCCTACTGAGTCTTGTTCTGAGACTCATTCCCTGAGTGTTTTCACCGTGTTTCAGGCGAGGCGCGGCCTCAGAGGAGCGCGACTGAGGCTCAGCGTGGTTCAGGTGTCCAGCATTAGTGCCAGAGGTCAGAGCGGGGGTATGCCCCGTGTAGCTGTACTTTTCTTTCCTGTCTCTGTACTAGTTGTGGACTATTGTTGTTTATTTTGTTATATCATGTGGACCATATATTAATTAAATTGTTAATTGATTTCCTACTTAATCATATAAACTGTTTAATTTCTGCAATTAATTGTGATACTTGTGTAGTCTCCGCACCATCCTTCTAACCCTTCCGAGTCTTCGGGCTCGTGGGTGTAGACACGCCATTCCTGACGTCTCCCGAGAAAGTCTCATATTACTATACAACGCCCCGCAACGGCTTACGCATTTTGAATCGCTCGAGTGCTTCCTTTTCTTGAGTCTTCTTCCGCCCTTTTCGGCATCCGGAATCGTCTCGTCACGGCATTCGGATGGCATCAACACCAGTCAGACGCATCAGGAGGTTCGGGAACCAAGAAGGGAATCTGCCGGGCGGCCGCCAACGCTTGTCCGAGGACCCGGGTGGGTCTTGATGGGGGCGTCCAGGCCCCTAGACGCCCCCATTCTTTTAATTTATTTTATTTTTATTTTTCAAAACCCAAAACACAAATAAAAAAATTATATATTAATGGAGGCGTCCAGGCCCCTAGACGCCTCCATAAAAATAAATATAAAATATATATATATATATATATATATATATGCCAGTTGGCATAAAAAGACAAAACAAAATAAAAAAATAATATATTAATGGAGGCGTCCAGGCCCCTGGACGCCTCCATAAAAACAAAAATAAAAAATATATAATGCCAGCTTTGGCATAAAAAGACAAAACAAAAACAAAAATAATATATTTATGGAGACGTCCAGGCCCCTGGACACCTCCATCAACTCCCTCACGGGCGCCGCCCACCGAACGACGGTCTGTCGTGTGTGAAAAAAGCCAAATTATAGAGACGTCCAGCCAGCTAGACGCGCCCATTTCTGAATCACGAGACGCCGCTCACAAAACCACGCGTTGTGCCAAACCGCGTGCGGCCGTCGGTGGTGTTCGGTGGACCTATTAGGGGCGTCCGGGGCCCTGGACACCTCCACAAAAATATTCCGAAAAAATTAATAAAAATAGAATAAAATATTACTTCGGCCCTGATGGAGGTGTCCAGGGTCCTGGACGCCTCCACCCTCCGGAGCCCTATAAATAGAGGCCCACCCCCTCAGTTCTAGGAGAGCTTCGAAGAGATCCGATAGGCTGCCGGAGCCCAGAGGCTACCGGAGTCATTTTCTAACCCGTGGGGTCTTTTGTAGGTGGAGGTTCTGCCGGCTTCTTGGGTGCTCACGCTCGTGAGAGGAAGGTCGTCTTCATCCACCGCGCTTCCACGCCATCCCTACGCTGCCGGAGCTCCGCCGGATTTCACCATCGGCACATCCAATAAGCCAATCCTTTCCTTTTCTTCTTAGTTCTTTTGCATTCATCATCTCGCATCATCTATCCCCCTTCATAAGGGCGCCTCTTCTTATATACTTCTTGCATCCATCATCTCATTTTCCTCCTACTCGAGTCCGAGAGGGGTTTAAAAGACAACACCAACCAGGTGTGTGTCTTGCCATCATTTCGTTATTTTTATCGCAAGGATTTGAATACTACACATTCATCTTTCTAATCCACTCGTTACTTGTTTGTCGTTGTTTTGCAAGGGTACCCAAGGAAAACCCTCTCCGTCGGCCGGCTGAAGGGGGAGGAAGAAGCAACCCGCCATCTCCCGCTCTTGAGGTAGGCGCGATCACTTTCTTTATTTTGGGGTCTTTCGGCCCCTGGCGATCACATCTTGTTCTCGAGGCCGCGGCGAGTCACTTCCCCAATGGCCGTTTAAATTCCCGTTCTTATACTTTCTTTATATTCTGTTGTATTCTGCTCATATTCTCGAGGCCGCGGCGAGTCACTTCCCCAATGGCCGTTTAAGTTCCCGTTCTTATATGTTATATTCTTATATATTCATATTCTCGAGGCCGCGGCGAGTCACTTCCCCAATGGCCGTTTAAATTCCCGTTCTTATATATTATATTCTTATCTATTCATGTTCTCGAGGCCGCGGTGAGTCACTTCCCCAATGGCCGTTTAAATTCCCGCTCTTTATATTCTCCTTATATTCTGTTATATTCTTATCTGCTCATATTCTCGAGGCCGCGGCGAGTCACTTCCCCAATGGCCGTTTCAATTCTTACTATTTAATTTCTGCACCATTCCCGTCCCCCCGAGGTCACGGCGAGTCACTTCCCGCTATGGTCGTTTAACCCCCATATCTTGCTATATCACATTTGTCCCGCTCGCCCCGCCGGAGCAATCTCCCGTGGTGGCCCCTTCTCTTTTCTCTTATTTCTGTGTTGCAGCAAACAAAAAAGAAGGAGCCCGCGCGCTCCGCGTCCTCTTCGCACCCTGAACCGCGTGACGTCGCTCACAGATTGGCGATCACGGTGGGACCTCTACTGCTTCCTTTTGGCTACCCTTGCAAGTTCGGCACCATCCGTGCCTCTCCACCTTGGCGCCCGCGCGCGCCCCCGTTGTGCTCACGGCAGCACTGTCAGTTTTGATTGGTTGTTTGTTTATTACATGTTTGTTATTTCTGTTGTTTTCCCACTCCATATCTCTGTCAGCATTTCATTGCATGCATCCATCCCTCTTTTCTATCCTTTTTTCATTTTTTTTGAGGATCACCCTTTCCCGGTGAAGGAAGGACTCTCCGTTTGAGAATTCCTCTCAACGGACTAGAATCTCCTCCACTGGGACCTCCGTAAGTCTCCGACATTGAAGAATCTCCTCTTCGTTCACTGGGCTGGTTGTACCATTGAAGTTCCCTGAGGTTAGTCATTTCATTCATGGTGAGACGAGAGACCCTAGCTGACACGGCGGTGAAACAAAAATAAACTAGGGTCCCCATTTTGTGTGAACTTCGGATCCCGCTAAAAACACAAAAAATCATCAAAATCAAAACACAAAAAAGACGTAAAGGCATCAACTTGTTCGATAATCTCTGCTACCTGCTTGCTAGTGTATGTTTTGCGTTCTGGGAAAACTGTGAGCATGGCTCACGAGTCTTTTGAGGAAAATCACCCTAGTCGTGATTTGTCAGCCGACCCGCGAGTCTATGCTATGGACTCGGGTCCTTCTCATGAGCTCTCGCATGAGGTGCAGGTTATTGCCGGGGACACGTCCCCACCACAGGATATCTCTTCCTTACTGGGCGTCCTCGCCAACACGGAGCTTACCTCTGAACAGCTCCGGGCCTTCCAGGTCATTATGAAGGGGAAATCTGTTTCCCCCACGCCCCAGGAATCAACTTCGGCCATCGCACCTCTCCAAGAGTCCGTGCAGGCCATTCCATCTCCTTCGTTGGCACAAGCCATCCAGTCTCCCTCGCTTCAAGGACAAGCGAGCCAACAACCACCCTCATTCCAGTTCCCGTCACAATCTCAAACTCTCGTTGTTCCCCACACACTGCTTCAGCCAGGGCCAACTGTTGGCGGTCCGACAGCTCCCTCTCATTTTGGGTTCCCCCCTCAAGTCTCCGGGAGACAGTTTCTCCCCCAGTGGCAAGTGCCACCTTCACCTCCAGAGGAGCTCGCCCAATCGCTCCTCAATAGGTTCAATCGCATGGACGAGCAGTTTCAAAATCTGAGAAGGATGGTGGACGTGAAAGGCACCCCGGAGGTTGCTTTGCCAATCCTTCCCGTCATTCATCTTCCTCCCTCCGAAATGCCCACGTACCGCAGATACAATGGTACCGGCAACCCCTTCATTCACCTCAAGGATTTCATGTATGAATCCTCCTATTGGCAAAACGATCAGAGGTCCCTGGCATACCTCTTTCGGAGATCATTGGATGGTCCCGCGCTTGAGTGGTTCTATTCCTTGGAGCCCCGCGAGGCCGAGAATTTTGAAATAGTCCAGAGAAGGTTCTTGCAAAAATATAGGGATAGGGTCGGTCCCTCACTCTCCATTACCGACCTAGTGGCCAAAAAGATGAAGCCCGATGAGGATTTTGTCCGCTATGCTGATAGATGGAGGTCTCTGGCGGAAAGAATAAGGGATACCCTCTCTGAGCCCGAACAAGTGAAGATGATTGTGTCTAATGCAACCCCACAGTTCAGACACGTCCTGGCCATGAATAAATTTACTATAATGGAGGAACTCTATGAAAGGGCCCGGTACATCCAAACTCAATTAAAGGACTCCCTGATTATGAACATGTTTGAGTCACCGAAGCCCAAAGTGGTCAGAAAGACAGGCGCTGGTGTCCCGGGCGGAGCCACAGAAGGGGTCGTGACAAATGAGCAAGTGGGTGCGGTCAACAATGCCAACTATGCGGTGTTGACACCTGAAATATAGTCAAGGGTAAAGATGAAATCGAAGAGAAGATGAAATCAGACATGAAGATCCCAGGAATTCCTGCAAAGCTAGAACTACAGAAGAGTCGTCACTAAAGCTACCACCCAGCCGAAGCCCTTCCCGGCCAAGCCGATGTCCGGTATTGTCATCACTCAGATGGCAGTACTGATGAAGAATTGCAGTCTGTTGACTGATGAAAATCTCCAGAAATATGCTGATAAGACTATGTCAACCCATCAACTAAAAGGACCTTCATCTGTTCCGACAGATTCGAAGGACTAATGAAGAGGCAGATTAGGCGCCCCAGAAGCCTAGTGATTAAAAAAATTAAAGCAATAAGAAAGGGGCCTAAATGGGCCATGGCGCCGAGAGCTCTTCACCACGGCCCAAAGCATGGCGCCGAGAAGCCTTTGCGTCAGGAAGCAAGGGGGCACGCCGGGAACCTGAGGTATGCGCGCCAAGGCAACCCTACCGAGAAGGGGGGGTGCTATGCCTATAAAAGCCTCATTTCCTCCATATCGACGGGGGCCGGGAGAGAAGCACCAGAAGAAATCGGCAGGGGGATAGAAAAAAAAAAGAAGGGGGAGATATCCGGAGGATAGCCAGAAACCAAAGGAAGAAGAGAGCCTCCGCTGAGAAAAGAAAGAAGAAGAGAAAGAAGGAGAAGAAGCTCAGGTGGGCAGCCGGGGAGGGAGAGGAGTCAATGCTCTGCCCTCCCCCATAGTTTTATTTTCTTCTTCATGTAATCCTGCCGAGTTTATCTCGATCTTATTTTGGGTGTAACCGGGATATCCCGATGTATATTCATCTCCCTCTCCCTCATTCCCTCCGTGTGATTGGTGTGAGTTCTGAGGTGATCTAATGATACGAAATGCTCCAATGGCCCGTTTGGGCGTTGAGTGATTGAAACATCTGCCAGCTATCTCTCCGTCTGCTGCTATTTCTTTCCCTTATATGTTTTTATTTCAAGCTCAACTGAAGTGCGTCTGATTCTCTGGTGGGTCTTCAGGCTCAGTTGTCTTCAGTAGAATAAATGTAGCTCTAGATGAACCGATGTCCTTCGCAGTCTTCGTCGTTTGCATAAAGCCTCCCAGGCTTGCCCCAGGGCCAGAGACAGACCATCTCTTGGCTTCTGGGGCAGTCTACTACCGATATCGGCAATAGTTCCGACGGCTTGCTTGAGATCCTCTTCTCACAGGAATAAGTAAGCTGCTTCAATAGGTTAATACCGATGGTTTCTAATCCGGCTCCAGTCCGAACAATTACATCAAGGTCGCCCGTGGGGTCAGAGATGGCCATCTCTTGGCTCCCAGGCGACCACAGATGCCAGCAAAGGAGCCCTGAGGGTCAATAATAATATGACGATTCAGAACCCCATCCTGCAATGATTCCTTCGATTCCCCTTTGAACCCAGCCCATTTTGGCAAATCAAACCCATATCTGTGTAATCTCTCGCTTACACTCTAAATCCAGCCTCAATCCGAGCCAGAAATCTCATAAAATCCCCAAACAGAGCATCGTTTCAGCTCTGTAACTCATGAAACCCTGTAGCAATGCCATCCTTCTCGGCGTACAAAATTCCCCGCCGAGAACTATCCTGCCGAGAGGTCTCCCTCTTCAGCAAACCGACAAAAGCCATCTAAACCCTTCATGTAAACCTCCCAGCCCACAGGCTCCCGGTGCCAGGCTCCCGGTGCGGCCATGAGCGCGCCGGGAAGCTCCACGCCGAGAGCCCCTTTTCTTTGTTTTGGTTAGGCTGCGACGAGAGCCCTCTTTGGGCCAATTAAGGCCATGCCGAGACCCCCCTTGTTTGGTTAAGAAGCCACCGCCGAGACCTTTTTGGCCAACTAAAACCATGCCGAGAAGCCCCTTTTTTTTTGGCCAATTTAAACCTATGCCGAGAGCCCCCCCCCCCCCCCCCCCCCCCCCCTTGGCCAACCTGTAAACCCATGCCGAGAGCCCCTTGGCCAACCTATAATCTCGCGCCGAGAGCCATCTTCTTGCCAATAAAAAAACATGCTGAGAGCCTCTCCTTTGTCCACTCCTTTGGCCTCTTCGTCCATTTATTCTGGGGCGTTCGTGAGTCGTCATACGTACCCCAGGGGATAAATTAACTGGGGATTGACCTCCCCTACATTCTGAGGTCCCTAACTGGATTCACATGCAACCCCGTGGGTCTGACGAACCCTGTCTCTACATGAGTTTCGTCAGTCTCCGAGAAGGGGAATAGTGACCGATGCCAGAGACATAGATAGTCTCTTCAAGCCTTAGTGCTCACTCTTTTTCCGGCTTTCATCCCGGCACTCCGTGGATGTCAGCCTATACCACTCTCTAGCAAATGCTCGGTCCAGGGGAGGTGCTGTTTGACACATTTTATTTTATTTTAGTTTATTTTTATTTATTTATTGATTTATTTATTTATTGGCGTGCCAGTCACCGGGGTGACAATTTCTTTGTGCGCTCGATCTGACTTGATCAGTCGATTATGAAGTCCGAGTCGGGACCAGAAGTCCGTCATACCATAAACGCTATGACGTTAATTACGTCCTCCCTAAGGAGGACAACCCTTGATTAAACGCTAGAGATAGGAGGCGGACAGCGGTTAAGCCGCATGCTTAAAAGAGACGGAATTCAATCGTTTGCAAAACGTTAAATGTATTAGACGAAGCAGGGGTTCGTTATTTTCGGGATAAAACCGACGGCATATTCCCACCAACTCGGACCATGTCGAGTGGGGAATAGGAAACCACCCATGCAGTGGCAGGGTGGGATCCGTAAAAGATCGGGCATAACTGACCCAGAGTCCGAGTAAGCACTGTCATAACATGACGCGCCCCGTGCGTACGCGATGTTGCATCTATATTCCCCCTTCAAGGGACCGTCGGAGAGCATGTAGGGACATAGCTCCGTGGGCCAACGGGGTTGAGAGGTAGGACATCATAGCTACCTGGCAAGGTATGTGTAAACTTCGGCAGCATGTCTCCTCAACTTGGATTATGCCAAGAGAGGATAGGTCATCATCCACGGAGTGCCGGGATGACAACCGAACGAGGATGGGCGTCGGGCCCCGGGACAACGCTTACCTTTATTCCATCGTTTAATATCCCCTTGAAATCCCTCGGGACTCATGTAATGACATGACCCTTCAGGTTCATAAGGGTGAAATCTGGATCGGGAATGAGGACTGTAGGGGAGACCTTCCCCATTACTATGTCTTCTTGAGGCATTCATGACGATCTCTGAACATCCCCGGGGCGTATGTGTATGGAGACCAAAGATTGAAGGATATCAGTGTAGAAGAGGGCCTCTGACTGGGTTTCATCGGCCGAAGAAGGAGGGGCTCTCGGCGTGGCTTTATTGGCCAAGAAGGGGGCTTCTCGGCACGGTTTAGTAGGCCAAATGAGGATCTCGGCGCGGCCAGATGAAAAGGGGGGAAGGCCCTCGGCGTGGAGCTTCCCGACGCGCTCCTGGGCGCGCCGGGAAGGTGGCGTCGGGAAGGGCCAGCATGTTCGAATGGCAGGGGAAAAATGGCTAGCAAGGGCAAGGGGTTCTCGGCAGAAGGGTTCTCGGCGCATTCCTGGTCGCGCCGGGAACCTGGCGCCGGGAGCTGGACTAGGAGGTTCTCATGACGAAGGCTCTGGACGAAGTTTGTCGTGTAGCTGAGGGGAAAGACCTCTCGGCAGAGGGGTTCTCGGCGGGCAATTTTGTGCGCCGAGAAGGCAGATTTGCTACAGGGTTTCATCATTTTCCAGAGCTCGAACGGTGCTCTGTTTCGGGGATTTTGAGTCTCTGAATGCGATTGAAGCTGAATTTGGAATACGAAAAAGGGGATTTCATGGATGCTTTTGTTAGGAGGATGCCAAGGAAATCTGGAGGGTGGAATTGATGGGGAAATGAGACCGTCATATAGCCTTCTGAAGGATGCATTTCTTCCTGCTGCCGACCGTCTGGGGAAGATCAAACATGGGGTTTCAATGAACTTTGAGAATTTTGGCAGCATTTCCCCTGCGGTCAGCATTT